>CM060846.1:56137500-56212500 GCA_030762175.1 Metallyticus violacea
TACATTACGATAAAATGCTATTCTAAATTTGTATTACATTATTATAAGCCTTTCTTTAGAGGTATTCAATTTCATATTATGTTAAAATTGAGTGTTAAAGGCTGTTAAAAGAGTTTTAGAGGTATATCTTTATGAATCACTAGTTGAAAACTTTTATGACAATAGAACATGTATACTTTTGCTACACTTTTTATTAAAAGAAACATTCTTGATGCATAAATATTATTTATTCATTTATTTACCTTTCCCCTTCCGTTTCCTTTTCATACACTTTGTTCTGAAGTATGAGAAATTTCAAGCCTTAATCTCATGCTTTACAAGACTGTTAACCGCATGAATAAATTCTAAAATTGGAAAGAAAATGTTCACATAGAAAACGTTCTAGGATACAGCAAAAACCCTTCATTACACACAGTTTATTGGCGTAGGAAGTGCCTCCAGCGAGGCTGTAACAAATCAGATATTCTTCCTTTCATTAAAAAGCTGAAGAAGCTAATCAAACTTAAGTAATGCTCAGAGTTCAAGCAATTACGGAAGCCATCACGCTTAATGTGTATGCAAAAGCTTTATGCACTTCAGCTGTTTCCCTAAATTCTCGTACATATTAATTGAAGTATATTACAAATAGTTTAATATTTTTCAGAATGTTATACATCAACAAACAAATTGTTGTATAATTGAACACTTGGAATTTAAGATGACACTTAACAAATGTACGAAATATCAGTACAGCAGAATGGTTTATTATTATAATTTTATTTGGTAAAATAAGCACATAACATATAACGCTTTGTAACCATCTATTTAATTTTTATCAACATGTTTACCAAATGACATATCCTTGTAAAAAGTTGTTTAAAGTTCTCAAAATATATGAGAGTGGATGTGCATTTTGAAGGGGAAAAAAACAAGCAAAAACACACATGCGCTTACAAATAAACATATTTTGGTTACCAATGGGAAAATGAAATATTATTTCACAGAAATGTAACGTTTTTGAATAAACAAATTCCAACAATGTCACAACCTGTTTTTCATTTGTTAACAACGTCTTTAAATGTGTAATTGAAAATCTCTGGTTCCTTCTTTGCACACTGAGGCTGGATATGTTGAACGTTGAAATTTCAGCTTTTAACACACAATAAAAATTGCAAATAATGGGAACAAGGCACGGTAATTATCTGACACGAACTGGCATTAGCTCACTATTGCAGAAAATATTTACTTATTTACCTTAGCAGATATCAGTGGCACTGTCGGTCATATTGTTTCTCCAAGGCATAAAGCAATGGAAAGAATCATTCGCCTTCTGAAAATTAAAGTGCACGACATAACACTAGTTCTTAAAATTTTCTTATTATGAAATAAAATAACAATTGAGTGTTTAGAACGGGTATAATTTAGCTGTGATTATTCCGATATTAATTCCATTTTAGATTAACTCTAGCACCTTAACTACAGTGGAACCATTTAAAGCCTTCCATTCACAAGTCGGCCGTTTATCGGAATGATCTTCCCCCTTCAATCGCTGTCTTTCTCCTCCGTCCAGTTATGGCATAGTTGGGAAGTGTCTACAACAGTAGGCAGGTAAGTCATGCATAAAGTGTAGGAAATTGTGTGGTAGAAGAAGTATAGAGCTAAAATTTAGAAAAAAATACCTTTCTGCCCTGCTCTATGAAAACAGTATAATACTTAGTGAGTAGGTTTGATGCAACAGGTTCTGTTACAGATCGTGAAAGGAAACCACCATGCCATGTGCTTAGAAGAGAAACTCTTGATGAAACGGCTTCCTTACATCATAGTTCTCGAAAATCAGTGACACGTCTAGCACGGCAGAAAAAATTTCTGAAAGGTTTGCAGGATAGGTTACAGAAACGATAAAGTTAAAAGTCCCAGATGATAGGCAAAATTTTCAGTATCTCCTGCAACATGCTTGAGTACAGAAATATTTTAGTTTATATTTAGAACCTAAGCTTTAAAATGGGGAATTGTTAGGCGCCGAAGTTTCGCGGTGTCAGAAGCGGCTGTTATGGGGGATGTGTCGGTAAGTAACCAATTTCGAAATGGAAGGTTTTAATATGCCTCTCTATGCATAGCCTACTTCCACGTCGAATAATAAGCATACCATCAAAAGGGCATCATGTAATACATTACTAAAAGTTTCATGAAGCGAAAATAATTCCTATGCTGTGCTACCGCACAATTTGTAATGAAGGGAAACTTCCATGTTCACCCTACACCAGAGCAACAAGTGATGCAATTTTACCTGCATAAAGTTATTTTATAATTTTTAAATATTTCATGCGTCTATCAGCATCTATTTTAACCCTATATATCAGTAGGTAGTGTTACTTTGTTTTTACATAGGCAGAAATATTTCTTTTTTTGAAGAACGGGGTTTTGATTTTGTGGTAATTCCTAATTATTATAAACATGTTGAAATCTCAGCACGATAATTTGTAAATCACGAGGTAACCTTAACTCGCATTGAGATGGTGCAAAGTTTCACACCAACCAACATATGTATATTATGGATACACCGCTTTTCTTTTGTTTATCGTGGCATAATCATTTATACTTTACGAAATTGAAAACTGGCTATTGTAATGTACACCTGTGGTTAAAATTGACATAATGTTACATCTTTCTTTTTTTCATTAATATACATAATGTTCATATTTTGACGACATTGCAATTTAAATAGTAGTATGTATTTGTAAGTTTATTACATCGAAATTGGCTGGGAATTCTTATTTCTGTAAATACAATTATTTTTTTATATTGCCTACCCTTTTCCTTATCGGTTTTTTCGGTATATCTATAGAAAATATGACGTTCTGGAAATACATTTTTCGAAAAATGTAACCAGAAAGTTTGATAAAGCGTATTTTTTATATTTGAATTTTTGAGATCTAACCTACAAGCACAACAAATAATATAACAAAAGATTTTTCACTTCTGAGCACTCTGCAGTTTCCCAGTTTACATAATTAGTATCAGTTTTAACTCACAGGTAAGCATGGGAAATATTTTGTACATGAACTGCTGACAATCGGAAACCAAGACCGGCGACTTAAAATTAAAACCGTGTGATTTTCAAATATACACTGACGCGGTATTAATAAGGGGGGGGGGGAGGTGTCGGCTGCAGCGTTCGTCGTGCTGCTGAGATGAAGATCACTCCGCAGCTATGAAGTGTTGACCACCACGTCAGAACCAAGGCTCCGGTGCATGAGAGTGAATTATTTGATTTTAGTTTTTGGAATCTCAGGGTTTATATATTTTTTTTTTTTTTTTTTTTTTTTTTTTTAGTTTTTAGAACGTATGCACGTTACCAGGGGGACTAGATGGGAACTGCGAACACTCTCCTTCACTTCAACACACAGGTAAATTCCTTTTGGGAATTGTTTCATCACAGTTACAGAGACAATGAACCCCTTTTATTTACATAAATTATAATTTCTAGCCAGGAGAGAATCTCGGACTGTTTGACTATAAGGCAGCTAGGTAAGTCACTTGACCAGAGCTACCTGGGGAATGTCTGAACTACCTCAAAACTCATCAAAACTGCTTAAAACTCGTCACACTGCTCTGATCAGACCACCTAACTAAAAACTTTATCACACTGCTCCTGAATTAACTGTGGGGCTTGACTAAAAACTCATCAGGCTGCTTAAAAACTGCTCCTGCCCAAATTGCTACAAAACTGATCAAGGGCTGCGTCGAGACTGCGTCAAGATTGTTCAAAATCTGCCCCAAACTGCTACGAAACTGCGTGGAAGATTGTTCAAAAACTGCGTCGCCAACTGCTGAACGACTGATACGAAAATGATCATGCCTGACCTGCCTCACGACTCACCAGAAAACTGTTTAAAACTGCGGGGCTTTTCTGTTTCCCCATAACTTTTATTAGCTCGTCAGTCGGTCAGTCTCATGTGCGGTCTTTTATTTTTGTATTCAAGTTCTCGTAGCGTCTGTTTAGGTCCTACTCCTAGGTTAGCTACATGAAAATCACGTGGTTCCCGGTTCGTTCCCAATAGGCTATTTTTGGCGCCGATTTCTTAAAGAGTCCTCATACTAACGAACTCCTGGGCTTGTTTATTTCATTTCTCCCCTCAGATCTCCCCCTCAAGTTTTACTTGTGTTAGAAACATGTCCCGTTAAGCTTTGTTGCAGTGCGTCTTTCAAGGTCTTCCTGCTATACTATCGCCCTAGCTAGCTGTATTGGGATCGGAATTTTTATGACTTGGCTATTCTTTGATCAGAGGGGGACGCTAGGTTGCAAGGTCCTGACTTGTGTGACTTTGCAGAGTTACTGCACAAATTGCATGATACATATTCTCTGAAGCTTTTGCTTTAAGTATATTGGTGGTGACTGATTAATGATTAAGGTTCATCAATTTAAATATTCTATTTTATGTTCTCCCTAATCGCTGGCGCTAGGAAATACTGCTCCATTATGCTCCCTCATAGAAAGTGTGCTTTACCTGAATGGTAAAGGAAACTTCTTATGAATATCTCATGGGATATCCTTCCTCCTGGTACTCTTGTGTAGTAGTTCCTATGTTACATACATGTATATAAATTGTTCATGGTCTCTGCTAAAATAATGAGGAAAACGAAAACATATATCACTTTAACAATATACAATTATATCCTGTTGTCACACAGGAATAGTCTGCCGTAGCAATAATATCAGTAGTAGCATTTCCTATGTTACATAAATGTATGGGAAATGTTCATAGTCTCTGCTGGAAAACTGAGAAATATGTGTGTGTGTGTGTGTGTGTGTGTATTCCTGTGTGTGTGTGTGTGTGGTTATGCTGTCCATCATATAAGCACGAAAACACATTTTTCACGCAACACTCGTGTTCACTTTATGCACCAGAAGAGATAATTCTCATTTTCAATTTATTTCTATTGTTACCATCACACAGTTATGTTAAAATTATACTTTCATCTTAGACACTCTGCCTTACAAATATTTTTTGTAAATAAAAGAAATGGAGACCTAATATCTATTTATGTCCTTAATAATAGAATCGGGTTTTCAAATGGTTTGGGCAGTCTTTTGTGAAGTCTGCCAACGACTTCTTCATCTCTCGAAATCAATAGGCATGCATGGTTTCGGAGGGGACGTTTCCACTTCTGGGTAGGCTGGATGACGAGTTTGAAGGACGCGGCACACTCTGTGTTCTGGAGTTTACATTTTCCTGGACGTCTATTGGTGGTGTTGTCCTTCCTGGTGACCGATCCCAAGAGTTGTCCCTCCTTGGCGGCCTGGATGGTCTCGTTAGGTTTTGGGTCCTAGGTTCGATTCTATCCCTTCTCAAAAGCTCTTCTCTTATTCTCCCGGAGGTGCGTATCATATTTGTTTGTCGCCTGGGTTCTTGATGGGTACTTGGCTCGAATCTGCGGCGTGACGGTGCTCCCTACTCATGGTGCGGGTTGCTGCTCCTCCTGCTCCGATATTCTCCATTTCTAGAGGCGTAGGATTATTCTCCTCTCAAGTAATCGTGTTGCCGGCTCCTCTGAAGGTCAAATGCTGATAACAGTTCAATCATTTCCGATAACTTGCTCGGCTTCGAAACTATCAGGTGGTTTCTAATGTTCACAGGAAAGTGGTGTGCCACTATGTTGATGAACTGTTTGTCCTGTATCGGTGGTTGTAACTTTTTTCCTTTTCTTCCCAGTCTAAGGAAGTAGTTCACCATGCTTATTCCTATACATGGGTCATAATGGCTGTTAGCTAAGTCTAACTTTATCTCGTTTTGTTGTGCCTCACCCCAATATCTAGCTAAAAACAGAATTTTGAAGTGGTCAAAAGATACATCATCTGGCAAGGCTAGTCTAAACCAGTTAGCTCCTTGCCCCTTTAAACATTATCTAATGAAGATAATCTTCATTTCCTCAGGGACGCGCTTCATATGAAAGAAATCCTCCATTTCTTGGATAAAGATCCGGGGATGATCATTTCCTTCTTCCCAGAATTCCGGTGGGCTGATCTCGTTCATTACCGCATGCGGCCATGATTGAGGTACTGCATGAGTGGCATAGGGGTTGAAAGCATTTACCTCAGATATATGAATGCTCGGGTTATTTACGTTTTGTGGAGCTGTGTTAGGGGAAGGCATGACTATTTGTCCTCGGTTTGGAGGGAATGGAGTGTCACTGAACCATGTCAGCTTATGACTATTCGGGCTTGCTAGCATGGTTGAACGTGCGTTCTGAGCTGTTGGAAACTGTGTCTCCTGTTCCGTGTTTACGCCACTGTTTCTTTCTTTTTCAAGTTCTGATATTTTTGTGTTCATTTCCTCCTGATTCTTTGTATGACTAATTTTACGGACCTGAGTTCAAAGGTAACTTGATCTTCTACGCCTGAGCATTTTTTTGTAACCACGGAATTAATGTGCTGTCTAAGCTGTTCCCACCTTTCTAGCCTCGATTCCAATTATTCATAACCCTGTTGGATATTATCAATGTTGTTTCTTATCTCTCCTACTTCATCTCCCAATTTCTTTTGGCCTTCCTGAAACTTCTGCGTCACATCTGCCTGTGCCTCCGTGATCTCTGTTACTTTAGATTCCACTCTAGCACTGATTATGCTTCTAGCTATCCAAATTTTATGTCTAGCTGCTTTTCTGTTTTCCTGACCATGTTCCTGTCTCTTTCCTGAATTTCCTGGCCTAATTCTTTAAACCTAACTTCTAATTCTCTGTCTCTTTCCTGATTTTTAGCGTCTAGTTTAATGTCTCTTTCCTGATTCTTAGCGTGTAATTCTTTAAACCTAGCTTGTAATTTTCTGTCTCTTTCTGATCATTTTTTTAGCTGGAGTTGCATCATCTGCTCCAACATGCTTATCAGCCTGTATTCGTTGTTTGTATTAGTAATATTATTTCTATCTGACTGCATGTCACTCTCTGCTCCCTCCATAGATTCTATTGGGTTCCCTACTTCTATTGGCTCTGTTATTTGTTCAAATTCGTGAGGATTTTCAACCACGTTCAGTCTCTTTTATTTCTCGTAACATGCAATAATCCCTCCAAGCTTCTTTATTAATTTTACAATAACTCTAAAGAAAAAATTTTGGCAGTGTCTAAAAACAAAGTTATTGCTGTGGTGGTGTTTTAACAGAAGAAATTTTGAATTCCTCTCTACCTGGGCACGTCGTTTTCTTTTCGGTAGCTCGCTCTCTGTGTGGTCCTATGCTGCCTCCAGTCCTCTGCGTCTACGATGTCTTCCTAGCGGTGCTGTCCTCTTGATTGCTTTGGATGTCTCGTGATGCTCTCGATGTCCCACTTTGTCCGTTTCCCGATCACTGTCTTATTCCGTGCCACCACGTTGGGGAGCCAGATGCAGCGGTATTAATAAGGGGGGGGGGGGGGGTCGGCTGGAGCGTTCGTCAGCCGCTGAGTTGATGATCACTCCGCTCTATGAAGTGTTGACCACCACGTCAGAACGAACGCTCCTGCGGACGAGAAAATAATTATTTGTTTTTAGTTTTTGGAATCTCAGGGTGTATATTTGTTTTTGTTTTTTTTTTTTTTTAAGTTTTTGGAACTTATGCACGTTACCAGGGAGACAGGATGGGAACTGGGAACACTCTCCTTCACTTCAAGACACATGTAAATTCATTTTGAGAACTGTTTGTTCACAGTTATAGAAATGATGAGCCCCTTTTATTTACATAAATTATAATTTCTAGCCAGGAGAGAATCTCGGACTGTTTGACTATAAGGGAGCTAGGTAAGTCACTCGACCTGAGGTAACTGCGGACAGTCTGAACTACCTCAAATCTGATCAAAACTGCTTAAAACTCGTAACACTGCTCTGATCAGACCAGCTAACTAAAAACATAATCACACTGCTCTTGCCTTAACTGCGGGGCTTGACTAAAAACTCGTCAGACTGCTTAAAAAATGCTCCTGTCGGAACTGCTACAAAACTGATCAAGGACTGCTACGTAACTGTGTCGAAGATTCTTCACAAAATGCGTCGAAACTGATAAAGGTCTGCTACGAAGCTGCGTGGCTTTTCTTCAAAACTGCGGGGTTTTCTGTTTTCCCATAACTTTTAATAGTTCGTCAGTCTCATGTGAGTTCTTTTAATTTTGTATTCGAATTCTGGAAGCGTCTGTTTAGGTTCTGCTCCTAGTTTAGCTACATGAGAATCTCGTGGTTCCCGATTCGTTCCCAATAGACTACTATTTGGCGCCGATTACTGTAAGAGTCCTCCTACTAACGAACTCGTGGGCTTTTTATTTCATTTCTCCCCTCAGATCTCCCCATCAAGTTTTACTTGTGTTAGAAACATGTCCCGTTAGGCTATGTTCGAGTTGCGTCTTTCAAGGTCTTTCTGCTATACTATCGCCCTATCTGGCTGTATTGGGATCGGAATTTTTATGACTTGGCTATTCTTTTTATAGGGGGGGACGCAAGGTTGCGAGGTCCTGACTTGTGTGACTTTGCAGAGTTACTGCACAAAATGCATGATACATATTCTCTCAGGCTTTTGCTTTAAGTATACTGGTAGTGAGTGGTTAATGATTACAGTTTAATTTTGAATATGCTATTTTATATTCTCCTTACTCGCTGAATCTAGAAAATACTGCTCCAACATATGTATGCTGTTTATAGAATGCACCCGTTGCAAGAACACCCAGACTCTACCAAGCTTATATTTGTTTTCATTAGAAGTGATCAGACCAAGGAAAGAAGGTTCACTTTCTCATGAACTTTCGGTTCTATTACGTTTAAAAGTATCGCTTAATCTCCCTTTACAAAAAACAAGATATTCCCTCAGCAAGCAAATTCTATCTATCCCCGAAACCACACCAGCTGTTTATCGCTCTATAAAGTACTGGGAAGACTCCAAACAGATCTTTAGGGATAGATACGATTACAGATTTTAATTTTTGGAATGCTACATGGAAGACCACAAGTGGATCTCTGCATCGTTCTGCACTCTTAATAAAATGTTATATCTTTGGAATCAATAATGCAGGCATCACCCTCCTTTTCGCAGGACAAAAACTTGTTCCCGTCTCTCAAATTGATAACCCCTATATTTTGTTTTTCCTTTTTCGGACATTTGGAAGCAGAAAAGGTCGTAGGGATAAAGATCTGAAGTAAAAGGTGGGTGTTTCAACAGTATCACTTACATATTCCCATGTTTCCAAATCCGTGTACACAGAAACATTGTGTTGGTGCAGTAACAATCCTTACAGGCCACAGTTTTGTCTTCTATCTGTTAGTGTTGGGAAGACTCTGGGGAGACAACCTGTGGTGTAAGAGTTGCCAGTGATTGCATTAGTTTCCTGGGATAGAATGAATGCAATATGGCCAATAGCTGAAAAGAAACTGGCACCTCCTTCCAGAATACACTTCGACATCGCTTTATCTTCACTGGGAGTCGTCATTTGGAAAGATCCAACTGGCTCTTTAATTCCGCGTAATTTTGGAAAATCCATCTTTTATCGCCTTTGAGGATATCGTGGACATGTCGGGAGGTACCATTGTCGAAACGAAGAATCATTTCCTGGCATCATTCTATTCTTACTGTCTTTCGTTCTTCTTTAAGGACAACAAATTTTCCTCCTATATTTGTGCAGGATTTGTGACAACTGTGGCGAATAAATACCTTATATCTGTAAGTCACAAGTGGATCGTTCTTCACTACGGCTTCTACACCAGCGATCCTTTCCTTTGCGAGTACTGCCCTCCGGTTATTCTTCCAATAATCTGTGCAAATAAGATATAATCTTTCGTATTTAAAGGAGCAGAGGTTGGAAAAGTTCACTTGTATTTTTCCAGCAATTATTGTAAGCTGAGGCCTAAGTTATATCTGTAAAATAATTCACACGAACACTATTTTACAGCATCATGCTGTGAGTACAAGAATATACGTGGACATTTTGTGCTAACTTCCGCTGTGGTACTTAATGCACTTTTTCAAGATTATCTGTGAAATAAGTATACTATCAATGAATATGACGATCCTTCAGTGGAAAAGAGAATGACCCAAAAATATTCTTACCAGAGCTCTGCCTTCCAGTCACTTTTGGCCTATCCTAATTTGGTAAGATCCATTGAGCCCCCTGCAGTTGATTTTCTAGTTCATAACAGTGAATTCAAGATTCGTCATTTTTTATAGTGTCAAAAATTTTACCAGTGAGAGTTTATTTTTAAACATTTACTTAGATGAATGGACAAGAGTTTATTTCTCGGATAATTCGCTGCCAATAGCTTAATTACTTTATGATTTTATGTCAATACTAACATTGTATTACAATGTCTCTATATCCATGAACAACAATGAATTACGTGCAAACATTATATAACGATATATTTGCCCTGTACCACTTCCGCCAAATCTGCACTGCTAGCTTATTTTCTACGAAACGTTGTTAATTTTACAAATATGTTATGAGCAATTATAAAATGAAAGGATAAGTAACATAGGGTATATTTGAACTCTTAAATAGCATATATAATGGTTTTTCACAAGTGTAAAATCGTAACTAAAGCCACATTTTTAAAGGGTCTGCTAGAAGTAAATATTGTTGTACTTAGATATTTTAGCGAAGCTGTAGTATATACAAATAAATGTTCATAGTTAATGGAAAACAATATTTTAAGATTAGTAAAATAGAAAAATAATATATAGTGGTGCAAGTATTTTTACCGGATATATAAACTACATCAAATTTTATTTATGCATGTGGACTCCATTAAAAGTCTTACATAGGTTTGGTAAATTTTTGTTATTAATTCCATAAATTAATAAAAGAAAAAATGAAAACATAAATTAATAAAAGGAAAAAATGAAAATATATAAAATTACAAATTTTACGTAATTAATAACACAATGTTTTCACTTAAAACGTTCTTACTTTATTTTGATTGTCTCGCGAATTTTACTTTGTAGCTTTAGGCACCTATTAAAACAACGCAAAACAAAAACCAAAATGCTGAATGAAAAAGGATAGAACAGAGTCACATGCACATTCTCTTCCACGTAGTCTATAGCTAAATGCTAAATTTGCTACTTGAAGATGCTTATCATTGCCTACTATTTATCCTTTACTTCTTCCTTCGTCTAATTTTTGTACTTCAATTTCAACTTTTTAAGAATTTCGGAAAGCTTTAGATTTACTAAGTTATGCTAGAATAACGTAATTTATTGAAATAGTGCGGTTGGGTCCAAAATATACCACAGCTCTAAAGATCGA
The DNA here is from genome assembly GCA_030762175.1 of Metallyticus violacea. NCBI lineage: Eukaryota > Metazoa > Arthropoda > Insecta > Mantodea > Metallyticidae > Metallyticus > Metallyticus violacea. The sequence goes on from CM060846.1 coordinate 56,148,731, forward strand.
GTCCTTCTGCTGGACACTAATTGAAACTGGGTGTTACATTGAAATTGTATCATCATTTACAACAGAGTAGACAAACGTAACGAATCACGCTATATTTAAAGGAGTATGCATATATAGTATAACTTTGTGGAAAGGCTGGAAAAAAACAAGGTACAGTTTCTGGCCATCACCTCCCCTGTAGATAAACAGTCCTAAAATATTTTACAGGAACTTATATAAGAAGATATTAGTGATCTGAAGAATCCACAAGATTTATCTACTAAGTATTCCGGTGTGGGATATTAGCACATCGTCAACAGATAAGACGAGTGGAAAAAATTCCTGCTATCGGGCGCTTAAGAAATAACCCGCAGAGCCTTTGCTCAAGATGATCCACGCACCGCATTTTAAAAGCCAACTTTTGGCATCAATATTCATGAATGCTCGTCTAAGAACTCATTTAGGCCATTATGAATGACAAGCTCCCTATTACAAATAATGCTGAAGATCCTTCAAGAGCATCCAGCGTTTTCGGGGGTGCGACGAGCATCTCTGCTCCAATTATAGCTAAGGGAAGAGACATATTATGAAGTACTGGCCAAACGGAAATCCTCTGAAGATCCCTGCAGATTTGTAGGACAATACGCGAAATGATAATTTCGGAATGTACAACCTTGTGCCAACTTTACTTCTTTTGGCAACGGCTGATAGGCAAGAATTTTCACGCTTCATCCGGAACAAAATGACAACAGTAGGTTTATCAGAAGAAGTCCCTTTGTCGCTTGTCACAAATCTCTGGCTTCACTTGAATGTCGCTTCCACACTCCGTTACAGAAGTGTGACGCATTCTCTGCATGGCACATCAGTCACGGTGAACTTTTGGACATGTCTACCGTACTGTTGGATTTCATTCTACCAAACACACAAAGAACACGGTCTAGGAAATGAGACTGCAAAATCCTACAGAATTCCGAAAAACATAAATAGCTCATCCCACCTTAAACAACCGATTTCCATGTTCTCTGTGACACTAAAGCGCAAGTATGGGAGAGCAATGACTTCACTTCGAGCAGCACTGGTAATGGTCAGCCATATTAGAGGGAGCCATTATGTGCGTTGAAAGAGATTACATTAGTATTTGGTTTTGCAACTGGACACTGAAAATATTCTTTCTTGTATGAATTAGACACAAGGGAATACCAACCTCACTTTATTAAGAGAAAACGACCAAACATTAAATGTCTTACCCTTTACACAAATACATGCAGCTTGTTCATTAGCCAACACTAAAAACTGATTTACATTCAACTACACATCAAATTGGGAATTGCTAAAATCAATAAAAGTAATACATAAAACATTACAGAATTAGGCATTTTAAATCCAAACTTCCCAGATGTGAAACTGAAAGAAAGTTTGCAGTTACAAATAAGAGCATTAATGAATAGGAAGAGTTAAATGCACTAGAAAACCCCGACGTTGCAGCAAAGAAAAACACTTGGTATTGTGTTCTTGGAAAACAAAAATATGAAATTATTGCAAAATTTCGCAGCCAGTTCAACCATCTATGGAAGGAGATGAAAAATTGAAAGTCGTATCTCTAATCAAAACCAGAATAGGTTACCTATATTTCAGTGGATCATGACACATTTTATGGAGAATCAGTAAAACAAATTGACATAATTAACTGAGAGTCACCAGCAAGTTCTTTAAAACAATAAAGCACTTTAAAACTGAAAGTTTTGAACGAGATGGATGTTCGATATACATATTTACCTCACCCTGCAACCGTTCGTTAGGTAAGAGCAAGCATAATGTTTTCAAATATTCTTTACATGAATAAACGAGAGATTATTATTTTTAGTAAAATTTGTCAAAAGCAGTGACGAATTAGTCATTGAGATTAAATAGCTGAATGTTAAAAACAGCTGGCATTCAGAACCGACCTGACTAATTACTGAATGATTTGAAACAGAAACATCATCGATGAAAAAGTTTGTAAATATGACCATATATAGAACAAATGAACCTTTGAGAATAAACATTCAAGTTCAAGTTCGACCAAAGAAGTAAGTATCAACTTGAACTCTGTGATCTTCATAGTGGTCCATTTCTCCATTCTTCCAGAAAGAGGGCTAAATATTTTTCCAGATTTTTCCATAAGACAGAAATGCCAAGCTTAGAGATTTTGGTTTGGGAGCACGCATCTTTCAGAAGGTGCTTTTTCGTTATGAAATTTATAAATAATAAATAAAGAAACTGCATCAGTGGCGTTTCATTATATGTTTGTTAAGATTAATCTCTGCTCTGATGACAGTGTCAGATCTTCCGCAGTGCTCTCACTGACATCTAGATGTCAGCATAAAGCTATTTTTTTTATTTAAACAGCCTATATTTCTGTCAATTGATAATTATTAAAATTTACATTTATTGTACACTTTATTGTAAAAAGTTAAAAAATACCTAATATTAGATATAATATTTTAACAGAGATTGGAAGGCACTATGCAAATATATAAATCAACTAAGTTTAAAATCTAAATGAAATGTTACAGTGCGTGACACTGTACCAGAATAATGTAAATAATTAAAATTGAACTGGCTTGATTTAGGTAGGTGTGATAGTGATGCAAAACCATTTTTGCTAAAACAAAAATTTAAAAGAGAGAGAGAGAGAGAGAGAGAGAGAGAGAGAGAAATATTGTTCCATTTAATACAACAAAGTACTCTCAAGGTCTGTTTAACAATTTGTAAAGTTCCTCAAAGTGCTATGCAAAGTTTCATTCAGCATTCACTAGTTCAGGTACTTAACACACTCAAGCGGTCTAATATTAAAAACATTCAGCAAGCATACACTTGTTGGTTAAAAATGTACGTTTTGAGCAATTACAATGTCTCTGAGATGTTACTGATTTCTTTGCATGTAATCTTTCTGAACGAGTGCTAAGAATGTATGAACGTGCCCAGTATTTTTATCACGAAGTTGCCACACCTGAGTGTATGATTCTTTTCAACCGCCAAACTGCATGACGCAAGGCAGTTAATTTGGGACCAGAAATATTCTCAGCTGCATTTCTCGACATACTGGTAGGTTTAATTTCAGAAAGATAAATATTTTATTAAAATGCATGGATTATTAGCGTCGCCTGAAGCATTTACGCTTAAGAGTTCAGTTACAGCTTAACCTCTCTTACTCCATATATATATACATAAGCAGTGATTGTAAAGAATGTAGATTGTTCAATTGCTAAACTGAACTTTTATTGCTATTACTATGTGTTTTATGATAAAACATTATTTATTTATAATTATAATGCGACATATAATACGTGTCGCTAATACGTTATTCTGACGCAAAACTCTAATAATCTAGTAACATTTTGATGGGTTGGCAACACGATGGGTGGGAACTACGACATTCTCTCTTGGATATCATGGCCGCTGCTCGTAAGATGTCGCTGTGGTTGCAAGTCTTGAAAGAGTGAAAAGCAATTTATGATAGAAAGTGTTTCCATTGTGGTTGCGGCAATTGTTGTTCTGACAAAGTTTGTTAACATACTGTTTGTTGCGTTACATCAGCATTTAGTGAGGAGCAATGAGCCATCTAATAATCCGTTACGGAATCATCCGACCAGAGAAGCTTCCAGAGAATGGCGGCGGCAGAGGTGACTTGTAGAATTGAGGTAATTCAATCATGGCGTCATCCTTTACATTATCTTGCGTAAATTCAAAATTAGTTAAGGATATTCTATTTATCGTGTTTTAAAGCTTAAATATAGCAGTGGATTCCTCAGGATTAGTAATATTGAAAGATAATAAAGGAAGCTACTTTTGAAGTTAGTGTATAATATGTGGATGTGCGTTCCTTTGCTGAACGATTAATTGACAATGTTCTAGGTTCAATCAGGGGCAAATAAATATTCAATATGGAATGCACTATATCTAAATCGGAGAATAATTTCGGTTTGGGATTAAAAATTTAAGGCATCCCATACCGAGAGGGTGGAGTTATGAAATGAATGGTTTATTGCTAAAGTGATTTTAAGCTCGTAGATGTCTTTTATCAGAAGAAAAGTACTGAGGAAGATCTAAATCAATCATCTATATCAATTTTGGCTTTGGATCAGTATGATTTAGCATTACCAAATTCTTATATCACAAGGAACAATTGTTGTGATTTGTCTATAATATGCAGTAGATAGAATGCGTATAAAACAATTGTATTTAAGTTTTCCTACAACTTCATCTTCAAAGAAGATTAAATTGACCGTAAAATATGCTAGAGAATCCACGCTGTTATATCGCAGATATAGCTAAAATAAAATCTACTTTTATTTGTGTCTATTACTATTTTATGATTGCCGAGATGAACATTTTTGGTAATAAAAATATGCTTTTCAGTCAACTATCTGCTTGCCGCAACTTTAAGGTGAATCATTACACCGTGAATAACAATCAGAATTTACACAACCTTAAATTATTAAATGTATTTGTAACAAAAATGCAATTGCTTAAGCTGTAATTCAACATTCCATAATTCACTGAACCTGCAAATTAATTTATTATTGTCCTTTAACCTATAATAAATTTAAAATACCTAAGTATTACGCTAGGGTGTTGAACTACAACTATGGTCTGGCCTTCATTCCCCGACCTCCAAACGGAATAGGCACAGCACAGCTATGTATTAGATTATAATGCTTTTCTTGCTTTCTTCAATGTCTGTTAAGTAATACAATACCCACAGTGAAAGGCACATAATTTGATACTCCACATTCTGAAAATCAGAGCATGTATGGTTCTTTCTTTTTTTTTTTTTTTTGAGTAGTGTTTAACGCCCGTTTTCACTACAGAGGCACCACAGGCGGTGGACACCGATGATATATGAGATGAAATGATATATTCGGAAAGGATTTTTTTTTTTAAGGAAGGAAACGTTCCAGGCCTAAGCTTAGGTACCTCCCCGGCATTTGCCAGTATTGAAGACTGAGGAAAACCTGGAAAAAACCCCAATCAGGGAGGACGGTCCTGGCGGGATTCGAACCGCAGACCTCCCGCTCACGAGTCCATGCCTTAACGACCTCGGCCATCCGTGGCGGTTGGTGTATGTATGGTTCATGTATTGTTAAAATGAATAAATACATTATTATTACTATTATTATTATTATTATTATTATTATTGTTGTTGTGGTTGTTATCATCTTAATCATCATTGTTATTGTATCAATTTTATAGAATGTACAACTTAAAAATACAAAAATGAACAACAATGGTCTATCCTGAAGAGTCATTGGCAGGTGTCTCTATTGCCCAATAATCAAGACGATCTGAACATTTAAAAAGCGTGGTTTTAAAATTCCAATAGCACGAAATTTTGACCTGTAGTATTAACAAGCTCTTTGTTCTTTGTTTCATATTTTTTTTAGAAAGATCTACATGACAGTCTAAAATTTGATGGTGTAAAATCAGTGAAATTCAACGTTTAGCGCTTAAGATATTTTTTTTTTTTTGATTGATTTATTTACTGACGCTCTTTAACAGCTCAGGTCATCAGCGACCCATTCAATTCAGGGCGTCAAACGGCCGACAAATTTTGCTCACAGGCTTCTATTTCAGGCTTGAGGTTCTTTTTCGTGCCGCAAATGTACGACACGCGACCCACGGCTTTACTTCCCTTCCGAAGGAAGTCATACTTTGGATTCTTACGCCCGAAAAAATCCATCGGTCCTGGCCGGGTTCGAACTCGCGTTTTGGATATAGGAGGCCAGTATGGTAACCACTACACCACCTGGACCGACTTAGCGCTTAGGGTATACTATTCTCACTGAGAGTAATTTTCATCAAATAGACGAACAGATACATTGTCATATTTATGTAAATGCTTAATGAAAGTCTTAGCTTCGTTTCTGTAGAGGCTCATCGTTCCTTTAATAAATAGGTGCGAAAAAAAACGAATTCAGATGATTACAATGCCTTCTAACTTCATGTGACTCCAACATAATGGCTTATTGGGGTATAAAAAGAAAAGAAAAAAGACACGCGTGATTTTACATTGTCTTACAAGAAATAAAAAGAACGCTTAATAATTTCAGAAACACTACCCATGGTAATGTTATTCAAATCTACAAAGCCTGCATAATTTTCATGTGAAATAATTATTTATGTAGAATCAACAGCAACTGCAGTATGAATATTAATTTTATTTTATTTGTATCTATTTGTTAAAGATATTGTTCTCTTTGCACACCATGATATTGATTCCTGTTGGTCTTTATTTTAGGTTTCCCCTTATATTAGTTTTTACCTTCAAGGCTTCAACGTAATACTCAAAGAAAGCATGAGCTTTGCACGTTTGTGGGTGTAATTTACTTTTTAGAAACCATTTTGCTTGAAATTGTTTGAAAAGAGGCTATTAACACTGTCATCATGAATTTAAATGCAACATACGTAAAAGAAAAGAAAGGGGTAAAAATTATTACAAAATAATGGGAAAAGCCCTGCTGTAATTATTTTATTTATAAACCAAGTGTTTCGCCTGTTTGAAGATTTCAAGACTAACGAGAGGTGTACTCCTTCATTGTTGCTGGTCCTGATTTCACTAGTCACTAGTAGTGTGTCCCGATTTAGCGCACTCTTGATGACAGTGTGGTGCGGCGTGGCGGTGGCCGTTGTGGGCTAGAGATCGTGGGGGTTGGAGTTGTGTTAATGGAGTTTCCATGTAGTTGCTTATGGTTTTCATATTTTTTGTTGGAAACGGGTGAGTTGGGTTAATGAGCTTTCCGTGTTTTTTTTCACGGAATGGGCTCGGGATTTCCTGTCTTAAAAGCTTAAATTTGTGAAAGAGATTTTATTTTACTTCGGTGGAGATTATTTAAAATCTGCATTTAACATTCCACTTTTTTTGTCAAACAATTGGGGTGAAAATCTATTAACAGAATGATCCAGGGTAAAACAGTGAGGGTAAAAAAAAAATAAAATACCTGACTCTAAAAGCCGCCAGAAAAAACTTTTAAGACAGGAGTTAACAAAATATGGGAATGTTTTAACAACTTTTTCTTCATTTCAGGGTAGGAAAACAAAGAAGTAAAAATACCTGTCCCAAGTAGGGTAGCGCCTAAACAGGTTTAAACTTGATTGAGAAAGCAGGTGCCATTCTCCAACGCACAGTACGTCGCTGGAGCGCCGAGTATAATCAATTCCGCTGCAGGTATTGCAATTTTATATTTTTTCCTAGAGGTAAATGCAGTTTAATGGTGGTACAATGCCGGGACCTAAAAATAATTTTTAGCACTGTATAATTTTATTTTGCATTATAGTAATATATTATTTTTTGCATAATTGCCACATTTTGTGCACCAGTACCATATTCTTGCATAATTACATCATTTTTTTTCGTTTTATCATTATTTGCATAATAACAATTTTTTCCCAAATTTAATTTTTTTTTTTTCATAATTACATTATTATTTGCATATTTTTGCATCTTAACACCTTTTTCCATCTAAAAATCAAACGGACACGTACCACATGACTTCTTATTTAACTGAGAAGTAATTTTAAAATATCCACCAAAATAATGCCCGCCCAACCAAAAAAATGAGACACGTTTCGGGTAATTTCTAGCTAATTTTAGTGATACATATTTAGGGTAATAAAGCGGAAATATCAATATACCACCTGCCCACTTACAGGAATAAGTCGGAAACCGTCACCCCACTACACGGAAAGTCCATTAACACATCCCTCAACCCCGTCACCTCTCGCCTCCAACGAGCAACCGCCACGCCGTACCGCACCTTCGGAAAGAATGCGCTAAGCCAGGTCACATTTACTGTCGCTGCATCTTACAGTCAGAATCTTAACTAGAATGTGAAATGTTGGAATTCCGTATCCTTTCGACTAATTTTATACATTACCCCTACTTACAGATGTTTCATTTGGAAGTTGGAATCACATATGTTTGTTTGTGAAACTTCTTTTTTATATATTAACAATGATAAATGATTTTCCAGTCATGTTTACAAGTATTAATGCAAAGGACAGAGTGCATTTTGTAGGTATTAGATACTAACGGGTCCTATTTTAAAGAAAATTTCTGTGTTTTAATATGCAGAGTATCTAGCCATATAACATAATGAACCATAGCTATAGAGAGTGTTCATACTTCTTCTTAAATTTTAATCCTTATTTTAATCCGTTTAAGTCATTTTATGGTTTGGGTAGAATGAACTGCAAGTCTTGTTTCCATGTCCTATACGCAGCAGTACCACACGTTATAAAACTTTATGTTATTAAAATAGTATAGTATTCACAACTTTTTTGGTAATAGATAAGTGATACGTTTAGTACGGGACAATGTTTCATGGATTTTTTTTTTTTTTTTTTTTTTTTTTTTTTTTTTTTTTGGAAATAAGGTAGCAGTTATTCAGTTGAGTTTTCATATTAACTTTTAAGATACATTTCAGTAACGCAGCTCTGCATCTCTGCAATCTCCTGCCGTACAGAATGAGTGTTAACAAAGGTCGCTTATTAAAGTGGAATAAATTTAGTCAGTATTCAGTAATTAAGCCACTCTCAGATATTGTTATTAATAATGGGAAACAGGAAATATGCACAACTTTCTACTCAATATTTGATGTTAGAAACTAAAAGTTGCCGGAGAATTACCTGGTAAAGTGAGGGACGAACCTTAATATCCTCGCCCAATCCACACTTGCTCCTTTGTAGTTACCTTTTTGTCTAAACAGTAACACACTACCAAAAGATACCAGGTAATTTTCCAACTGTCCTACGTTCTTATAGATCAAGCCAAAACTTTTATGAACACCCTTCATAAATAATGAATACATTGATAAATTATTTACTCTCGCTTCCACACTTGATCTCCATTTGCTAAACATATAGCGAAGTAGATTGCAGAGACCAGTGAACGTTGTTTTCTTCGATGCACCGCATTTATTCACGTATATCATATGGGATTATGAGAGTAGTTTGATATTAAGGAGATAATTTCATTATTAATACGTACTTTATTTTTGGACATGGTGCATTTGAAGTACAGCGCACTTTCTCCAGGTTTGTGATTCTCTGGAGGAAGTTGGTTTATTAGAGACCCTCAAAATACTCGTTTACATCCTGTATGACCTCATCGTTTGACTTAAATTGTGTACAATTAGGAATGTTGTAAGTTTCGGGAAAATCGGTATAGCGGGCAGCCGGAAAGATGAATAGGAGGACGCCGCGGCAGGTCAAATCGTATTTCCGCAATTCATTCTTAGCGCCCCGTATTGAATGCACCAATGCACTGACGCGGTCAAACATCTTTTTGGCCATTCCCGCTGTCTTCAGTCTCTCCCACATTGATACAGCAATCTTCAGTTTTGATTTTTCTCTTCCCTTCCCCAGCTAGACAAAAAACAGAATTCCTTCTGTGTTCCTAAAATCCTTTTGATCACCTGGAACCCATGTTTTCTTCTTTCGGTAATGTTTTTGCTTAATCGGATGCTTCCTGATCTGAAGTAGTAGCAGCAGTAGTGGTAATGTTAGTAGTAGTGGCATTGGAAGCAGTAGTAGCAGCAGTAATAGTATTAGCAGCAGTAGTAGTAATAGTAGCAGTAGTAATGTAGCAATAGCAGTAGTAGTAGTAGCAGTAGTAGTGGTAGTAGTAACAGTAGTAGTGGTAGCAGTAGTAGTAACAGTAGTAGTAGAACGTTGCATTAGCAGAAGCAGCAGTAGTAGTAGTAGTAGTAGCAGCAGCAGCAGCAGCAGTAGTAGTAGTAGCAGCAGCAGTAGTAGTAGTAGTAGTAGCAGCAGTAGTAGTAGTAGTAGTAGTAGTAGTAGTAGTAGTAGCAGCAGCAGCCTTAGTATACGTAGCAGCAGCAGTAGTAGTAGCAGTAGTAGTAGTAGCAGTAGTAGTAGTAGTAGTAGTAATAGTAGTAGTAGCAGCAGCAGCAGTAGTAGTAGTAGTAGTATTAGTAGTAGTAGTAGTAGTAGTAGCAGCAGCAGTAGTAGTAGTAGTAGTAGTAGTAGTAGCAGCAGCAGCATTAGTATACGTAGCAGCAGTAGTAGTAGCAGCAGCAGCAGCAGTATTAGTAGTAGTAGTAGTAGTAGTAGTAGTAGTAGTAGCAGCAGCAGCAGCCTTATTATACGTAGCACCAGCAGTAGTAGTAGCAACAGCAACAGTAGTATTAATAGTAGTAATAGTAGCAGCAGTAGTAGTAGCAGTAGCAGCAGCAGCAGTAGTGGTAGCAGTAGTAGTAGTAGTAGTAGTAGCAGCAGCAACAGCAGTAGTAGTATAATAGTAGTAGTATCATCATCAGCAGCAGTAGTAGTAGTAGTAGTAGTAGTAGTAGCAGCAGCAGTAGTAGAAGTAGTAGCAGCAGCAGCAGTAGTAGTAATAGTAGAAGAAGTAGCAGCAGTAGTAGTAGCAGTAGTAGTAGTAGCAGTAATAGTATTAGAAGTAGTAACAGCAGCAGTAGTAGCAGCAACAACAGCAGTAGTAATAGTAGTAGTAGTAGTAGTAGTAGTAGCAGCAGCAATAGTAGTAATAGTAGTAGTCGTAGTAGTAGTAGCAGCAGCAGTAGCAGCAGTAGTAGTGGTAATAGTAGTAGTAGCAGTAGCAGTAGTAGTAGTAGTAGTAGTAGTAGCAGCAGTAGCAGTAGTAGTAGTAGTAATAATAGTATTAGCAGTAGTAGTAGAAGTAGTAGCAGTAGTAGTATTAGCAGCAATAGTAGTAGAAGTAGTAGCAGCAGTAGTAGCAGCAGCAGTATTAGTACTAGTAGTAGTAGTAGTAGTAGTAGTAGTAGTAGTAGTAGTAGAAGTAGTAGCAGCAGCAATAGTAGTAATAGTAGTAGTCGTAGTAGTATTAGTAGTAGTGATCGTGGTAGTAGTGGTAGTACCGTTAATGGTACTAGTAGTACTGGCATTGGTAGTAGTAGTATTAATATTATTGTTTTTTTTTTCTACCAAATGTAGATCCTGAAAACTTTGAGAATGCACAGAAATTGAACTACGCAATGGTCGAACCCAGCAAAGGAAATAAATCAATAGGCTGTGACACTTTTGATGAAGAACTAGAGGAAGACAGCGAAGACCTTTACTGCGAAGAGAAAGAAAATAGTCCTGACTTAATGGAAGTAGATGATCTTGCTGAACCCATTCAGAATTTTGAAGCTTCTGACCTCAAAAAGAAGGAATATGATTATGAACGCCATCCTCAATGCGATTCTGAATGCGTATGGGTTTCTGAATACGTTTCTCAACGCGATTCTGAATGCGTACACATTCCTGCATGCGATTCTGAATGAGTATGGGATTCTGAATACGATTCTCAACGCGATTCTAAATGCGCACACATTCCTGCATGCGATTCTGAATGTGTATGGGATTCTGAATGCGTACCCATTCCTGCATGCGATTCTGAATGCGTATGGGATTCTGAATACGATTCTCAACGCGATTCTGAATGCGTACACATTCCTGCATGCGATTCTGAATGGGTATGGGATTCTGAATACGATTCTCAACGCGATTCTGAATGCGTACACATTCCTGCATGCGATTCTGAATGCGTGTGGGTTTCTGATTACAATTCTCAACGCGATTCTGAAAGCGTATACCTTTCTGCATGTGGTTCTGAATGCGTATACGATTCTGAATGCGTGTGGGATTCTGAATACGGTTCTCAACGTGATTCTGAATGGGTGTACAATTCTGAATCCGATTCTGAATCCGTATGCAATTCTGAACGCCATTCTGAATGCGTTTGCGATTCTGAACGCGATTCTGAATGCGTATGCGATTCTGAATATGATTCTGAATGCGTGTCCGTTTGTAAATCCGATTCGGAATTCGATTCTGAATCGGAAGAGGAAGTGGAGGATTTTGAATACATTCAGCAAGATTACTTACCGGTTTCGGAATAAGAAACGTCCAATTCGGATCCCAAACACAGTAGTTGCAGTTTAGAAAGTATAAGATTATAAGGTCTATTTTTCACAGGAACTCACATCTATTATACCAAAGCAAGAAATTTAATTTTTGATATCAAAAGCCAAAAGTGTACTTCTGATCCCAAAGGGGAACGTCACTCTGCAGATACCGTAGAGGACTGTGACATTGTCTCTCCGAAACACGGAACACATTCCAAATAAAATGTTAAGAATGGCAGTTGATATTTATGATTCCAGTTACCCCTGTCAGTGAGGGGTGTTCTCATTTTCTGAGAACGGAAATGCTGTATATAGATGCATTTTTTTCTTCCTGATCGTCCTATATTTGGTACAACTTTTTAACTTTTCAAATAACCTTACCAGAAGTACTCTTAACTTTCCTCACAGTAAGCAATCGCTCAATTTTGTCAGTTAGATGTTTATTTATTCAAATTAACTATGCATTGTGGCATTGCTTCGTTACTTTTTGTCTTAAAAGTTAAAATTAGCAAAGACATTGTTATTTCTGATTTCTTGAGGAGTAGCATTGTTACATGTTTCAAGACTGGAACCATTTCAAATTTCTGGTCTGTAGTTAATTTTGAGCTGTAGACATGACTAACACGTGTCTTTTATGAATCTGTTTTACGTTGCCAAAAACTTCGCAATGCATACAAAGCTTCCCTAATTTATGCTTGTTCTGGATCATTAAATATCTAATTGCTGTTCTACATTTTGCTGTATACCTTAAGATATTTTTACCAGCCTCAAGGCAGTTTTGTTATTAAATATCACTACAATATTACATAAAACATCGCATGTTCTTGTAAAACATAAATATAAATTTGGTAATGATTTGTAAGCATTTCCCATTACAATTCGCCTGAAACTTGGCGATTAAATTTATTTGCTAGCTTACTTTATATTTAACTGTGTCACCGACCCCCTGTAGCGGCTGTTCATTCATTTAGCAACTAAAAAGTATTTATTGAAGAAAAAAATGTCCAAATATTCACACACACACACATATAATTTTATTATAAAATGAAAAGCACTGGTATGGAACAATGCAGTTAATTAATAATAAGAATGTTAAATGTAAAAAATAAACACATAAAAAGCTGAATGTTTCATGCAAATTACGGGTTATTGCCGATTACTAAGGCTAATGGTGGCCCTTTTTCCTTTAAACAAGCTTAAATTTATATTGGAAACATCGCCTATTTGGCATACTACCTTTAAATATTTACACCATTTCATTATGCATATCTAAATACCTCTGTATTGTTAATGACATTTACTTACTTATTTACTTACTTATTTACTTGTTTATTTATTTATTTGTGGATAATCATATTTGGCTCATATATATTCATCTTTATGCTGCATAACAGCAATTACTATTTGGATTTATGCTGTTTACTATAGATGAAAATTAATAATTCAAAAAAACTATATTATTTTATATACCAATGCCTGCTTATTAGGAAATGTATCTCATAAAATTGAACATTCTAATATAAAGCTTTTCTTCATAAAACTATGCAAATGGAGTTATAAAAGAAAGCTAATAATAGTGTCATTTTAGAAAATGATTTGAAATAATTTATTTCATAAATAAACTCATAATTATTCTACGAAATTATTTTGTTGCTAAATGAATATAATACCAGCAAAACAACATTTGATTCCACAGTATATAAATAAAATATGCTTATTTTGAAAAACACTTGTTGTACTTTAATAAATGCGGTTTTCTTAAAATTATAGTTGACACACAATGTATTAATGACATCTGTTTTAAAAAAAGGAGTACACTTTGTGCAGAAGATTTATAATTTTTAAATATTCAACCCTTTAGTTTAACAGAACTTGGTATTGCTAGTTCAATAAAAGAAATAAAACATATAAATAAGTTTATCATATTATGTTGTTTGGAATGCTTAAAGGTATAAAGAAAAAGAGATTAGTTAGTAAGTATTAAGTTTCTAGTTAATTTACATTACGATAAAATGCTATTCTAAATTTGTATTACATTATTATAAGCCTTTCTTTAGAGGTATTCAATTTCATATTATGTTAAAATTGAGTGTTAAAGGCTGTTAAAAGAGTTTTAGAGGTATATCTTTATGAATCACTAGTTGAAAACTTTTATGACAATAGAACATGTATACTTTTGCTACACTTTTCATTAAAAGAATCAATCTTGATGCATAAATATTATTTATTCATTTATTTACCTTTCACCTTCCGTTTCCTTTTCATACACTTTGTTCTGAAGTATGAGAAATTTCAAGCCTTAATCTCATGCTTTACAAGACTGTTAACCGCATGAATAAATTCTAAAAATGGAAAGAGGACTCACATAGAAAACGTTCTAGGATACAGCAAAAACCGTTCATTACACACAGTTTATTGGCGTAGGAAGTGCCTCCAGCGAGGCTGTAACAAATCAGATATTCTTCCTTTCATTAAAAAGCTGAAGAAGCTAATCAAACTTAAGTAATGCTCAGAGTTCAAGCAATTACGGAAGCCATCACGCTTAATGTGTATGCAAAAGCTTTATGCACTTCAGCTGTTTCCCTAAATTCCCGTACATATTAATTGAAGTATAATACAAATAGTTTAATATTTTTCAGAATGTTATGCATTAATAAACAAATTGTTGTATAACTGAACACTTGGAATTTAAGATGTAACCAGAAAGTTTGATAAAGTGTATTTTTTATATTTGAATTTTTGAGATCTAACGTACAACAAGCACAACAAATAATATAACAAAAGATTTTCACTTCTGAGCACTCTGCAGTTTCCCAGTTTACATAATTAGTATCAGGTTTGACTCACAGGTAAGCATGGGAAATATTTTGTTTATGAACTGCTGACAATCGGAAACCAAGACCGGCAACTTAAAATTAAAACCGTGTGATTTTCAAATATACACTGCAGCGGTATTAATAAGGGGGGGGGGAGGTGTCGGCTGCAGCATTCGTCATGCTGCTGAGATGAAGATCACTCCGCTGCTATGAAGTGTTGACCACCACGTCAGAACCAATGCTCCGGTGCATGGGAGTGAATTATTTGATTTTAGTTTTTGGAATCTCAGGGTTTATATATATATATATTTTTTTTTTTTTTTTTTTTTTTTTTTTTTTTTTAGAACGTATGCACGTTACCAGGGGGACTAGATGGGAACTGCGAACACTCTCCTTCACTTCAACACACAGGTAAATTCCTTTTGAGAATTGTTTCATCACAGTTACAGAGACAATGAACCCCTTTTATTTACATAAATTATAATTTCTAGCCAGGAGAGAATCTCGGACTGTTTGACTATAAGGCAGCTAGGTAAGTCACTTGACCAGAGCTACCTGGGGAATGTCTGAACTACCTAAAACTCATCAAAACTGCTTAAAACTCGTCACACTGCTCTGATCAGACCACCTAACTAAAAACTTTATCACACTGCTCCTGAATTAACTGCGGGGCTTGACTAAAAACTCATCAGGCTGCTTAAAACTGCTCCTGCCCAAATTGCTACAAAACTGATCAAGGGCTGCGTCGAGACTGCATCAAGATTCTTCAAAAACTGCCGAAAACTGCTACGTAACTGCGTCGAAGATTGTTCAAAAACTGCGTCGCCAACTGCTCAAGCACTGATACGAAAATGATCATGCCTGACCTGCCTCACGACTCACCAGAAAACTGTTTAAAACTGCGGGGCTTTTCTGTTTCCCCATAACTTTTATTAGCTCGTCAGTCGGTCAGTCTCATGTGCGGTCTTTTATTTTTGTATTCAAGTTCTCGTAGCGTCTGTTTAGGTTCTGCTCCTAGGCTAGCGACATGAGAATCACGTGGTTCCCGGTTCGTTCCCAATAGGCTACTTTTGGCGCCGATTTCTCTAAGAGCCCTCCTACTAACAAACTCCTGGGCTTGTTTATTTCATTTCTCCCCTCAGATCTCCCCCTCAAGTTTTACTTGTGTTAGAAACATGTCCTGTTAAGCTTTGTTGCAGTGCGTCTTTCAAGGTCTTCCTGCTATACTATCGCCCTAGCTAGCTGTATTGGGATCGGCATTTTTATGACTTGGCTATTCTTTGATCAGAGGGACACGCTAGGTTGCAAGGTCCTGACTTGTGTGACTTTGCAGAGTTACTGCACAAATTGCATGATACATATTCTCTGAAGCTTTTGCTTTAAGTATACTGGTGGTGACTGATTAATGATTAAGGTTCATCAATTTAAATATTCTATTTTATGTTCTCCCTAATCGCTGGCGCTAGGAAATACTGCTCCATAATGCTCCCTCATAGAAACTGTGCTTTACCTGAATGGTAAAGGAAACTTCTTATGAATATCTCATGGGATATCCTTCCTCCTGGTACTCTTGTGTAGTAGTTCGTATGTTACATACATGTATATAAATTGTTCATGGTCTCTGCTAAAATAATGAGGAAAACGAAAACATATATCACTTTAACAATATACAATTATATCCTGTTGTCACACAGGAATAGTCTGCCGTAGCAATAATATCAGTAGTAGCATTTCCTATGTTACATAAATGTATGGGAAATGTTCATAGTCTCTGCTGGAAAACTGAGAAAAGACGAAAACATATATCACTTTAAGAATGTACAATAATATCATGTTTTTCACACACGAATGGTCTGTTTTCCAAATTCTTATTGATTATTTTTTTCATTAACTCTACACTTATTCACTTTTTCATTATATATCTGTGTGTGTGTGTATGTGTGTATGTGTGTGTGTGTGTGTGTGTGTGTGTGTGTGTGGTTATGTTGTCCCTCATATAAGCACGAAAACACATTTTTCACGCAACACTCGTGTTCACTTTATGCACCAGAGAAGATAATTCTCATTTTCAATTTATTTCTATTGTTACCATCACACAGTTATGTTAAAACAATACTTTTATCTTAGACACTCTGCCTTACAAATATTTTTTTAAAAAAAAGAAATGGAGACCTAATATCTATTTATGTCCTTAATAATAGAATCGGGTTTTCAAATGGCTTGGGCAGGCTTTTGTGAAGTCTGCCAACGACTTCTTCATCTCTCGAAATCACTAGGCATGCATGGTTTCGGAGGGGACGTTTCCACTTCTGGGTAGGCTGGATGACGAGTTTGGAGGACGCGGCACAACTGTGTTCTGGAGTTTACATTTTCCTGGACGTCTATTGGTGGTGTTGTCCTTCCTGGTGACCGATCCCAAGAGTTGTCCCTCCTTGGTGGCCTGGATGGTCTCGTTAGGTTTTGGGACCTTGGTTCGATTCTATCCCTTCTCAAAAGCTATTCTCTTATTCTCGCGGAGGTCCGTATCATATTTGTTTGTCACCTGGGTTATTGATGGGTACTTGGCTCGAATCTGCTTCGTGACGATGCTCCCATCTCATGGTGCGGGTTGCTGCTCCTCCTGCTCCGATATTCTCCATTTCTAGAGGCGTAGGATTATTCTCCTCTCAAGTAATCGTGTTGCCGGCTCCTCTGAAGGTCAAATGCTGATAACAGTTCAATCATTTCCGATAACGTCCTCGGCTTCGCCACTATCAGGTGGTTTCTAATGTTCACAGGAAAGTGGTGTGCCACTATGTTGATGAACTGTTTGTCCTGTATCGGTGGTTGTAACATTTTTCCTTTTCTTCCCAGTCTAAGGAAGTAGTTCACCATGCTTATTCCTATACATGGGTCATAATGGCTGTTAGCTAAGTCTAACTTTATCTCGTTTTGTTGTGCCTCACCCCAATATCTAGCTAAAAACAGAATTTTGAAGTGGTCAAAAGATACATCATCTGGCAAGGCTAGTCTAAACCAGTTTGCTGCTTGCCCCTTTAAACATTTTTTAATGAAGATAATCTTCATTTCCTCAGGGACGCGCTTCATATGAAAGAAATCCTCCATTTCTTGGATAAAGATCCGGGGATGGTCATTTCCTTCTTCCCAGAATTCCGGTGGGCTGATCTCGTTCATTACCGCATGCGGCCATGATTGAGGTACTGCATGAGTGGCATAGGGGTTGAAAGCATTTACCTCAGATATATGAATGCTCGGGTTATTTACGTTTTGTGGAGCTGTGTTAGGGGAAGGCATGACTATTTGTCCTCGGTTTGGAGGGAATGGAGTGTCACTGAACCATGTCAGCTTATGACTATTCGGGCTTGCTAGTATGGTTGAACGTGCGTTCTGAGCTGTTGGAAACTGTGTCTCCTGTTCCGTGTTTACGCCACTGTTTCTTTCTTTTTCAAGTTCTGGTATTTTTGTGTTCATATCCTCCTGATTCTTTGTATGACTAATTTTACGGACCTGAGTTCAAAGTTAACTTGATCTTCTACGCCTGAGCATTTTTTTGTAACCACGGAATTAATGTGCTGTCTAAGCTGTTCCCACCTTTCTAGCCTCGATTCCAATTATTCATAACCCTGTTGGATATTATCAATGTTGTTTCTTATCTCTCCTACTTCATCTCCCAATTTCTTTTGGCCTTCCTGCAACTTCTGCGTCACATCTGCCTGTGCCTCCGTGATCTCTGTTACTTTAGATTCCACTCTAGCACTGATTATGCTTTCTAGCTATCCAAATTTTATGTCTAGCTGCTTTTCTATTTTCCTGTGCAAGTTCCTGTCTCTTTCCTCAATTTCCTGGCCTAATTCTTTAAACCCAGCTTCTAATTTTTTGTGTTTTTCCTGATTTTTAGCGTCTAATTTACTGTCTCTTTCCTGAATTTCTTGGCCTAATTCTTTAAACCTAACTTCTAATTCTCTGTCTCTTTCCTGATTTTTAGCGTCTAATTCTTTAAACCTAGCTTGTAATTTTCTGTCTTTTTTCTGATCATTTTTTTTTTCTGGAGATTCATCATCTGCTCCATCATGTTTATCAGCCTGTATTCGTTGTTTGTATTAGTAATATTATTTCTATCTGACTGCATGTCACTCTCTGCTCCCTCCATAGATTCTATTGGGTTTCCTATTTCTATTGGCTCGGTTACTTGTTCAAATTCATGAGGATTTTCAACCGTGTTCAGTCTCTTTTTATTTCTCGTAACATGCACTAATCCCTCCAAACTTTTGCATTAATTTTACAATAACTATAAAAAAAAAAATTGGCAGTGCCTAAAAAGAAAGTTATTGCTGTGGTGGTGTTTTAACAGAAGAAATTTTGAATTGCTCTCTACCTGGGCACGTCGTTTTCTTTTCGGTAGCTCGCTCTCTACGTGGTCCGATGCTGCCTCCAGTCCTCTGCGTCTACGATGTCTTCCTAGCGGTGCTGTCCTCTTGATTCCTTTGGATGTCTCGTGATGTTCTCGATGTCCCAATTTGTCCGTTTCCCGATCACTGTCTTATTCCGTGCCACCACGTTGGGGAGCCAGATGCAGCGGTATTAATAAGGGGGGGGGGGGGGGCTGGAGTGTTCGTCAGCCGCTGAGTTGATGAGCACTCCGCTCTATGAAGGTTTGACCACCTCGTCAGAACGAATGCTCCGGCGGACGAGAATGAATTATTTGTTTTTTGTTTTTGGAATCTCAGGGTGTATATTTGTTTTTTTTTTTTTTTTTTTTTTTTTTTTTAAAGTTTTTGGAACTTATGCACGTTACCAGGGAGACAGGATGTGAACTGGGAACACTCTCCTTCACTTCAAGACACATGTAAATTCATTTTGAGAATTGTTTATTCACAGTTATAGAAACGGTGAACCCCTTTTATTTACATAAATTATAATTTCTAGCCAGGAGAGAATCTCGGACTGTGTGACTATAAGGGAGCTAGGTAAGTCACTCGACCTGAGGTAACTGCGGACAGTCTGAACTACCTCAAATCTGATCAAAACTGCTTAAAACTCGTAACACTGCTCTGATCAGACCAGCTAACTAAAAACTTGATCACACTGCTCCTGCCTTAACTGCGGGGCTTGACTAAAAACTCGTCAGACTGCTTAAAAAATGCTCCTGCCCGAACTGCTACAAAACTGATCAAGGACTGCTACGTAACTGTGTCGAAGATTCTTCACAAACTGCGTCGAAACTGATAAAGGTCTGCTACGAAACTGCGTGGCTTTTCTTCAAAACTGCGGGGTTTTCTGTTTTCCCATAACTTTTAATAGTTCGTCAGTCTCATGTGCGTTCTTTTAATTTTGTATTCGAAATCTGGAAGCGTCTGTTTATGTTCTGCTCCTAGGTTAGCTACATGAGAATCACGTGGTTCCCGATTCGTTCCTTTTTCGGAAATTTGGAAGCAGAAAAGGTCGTAGGGACAAAGATCTGAAGTAAAAGGTGGGTGGTGCACCAGTATCGCTTACATATTCCCATGTTCCCAAATCGGTGTACACAGAAACATTGTGTTGGTGAAGTAACAATCCTTACAGGCCACAGTTTTGTCTTCTATCTGTTAGTGTTGGGAAGGTCTGGGGAGACAACCTGTAGTGTAAGAGTTGCCAGTGATTGTATTAGTTTCCTGGAATAGAATGACTGCAATATGGCCAATAGCTGAAAAGAAACTGGCACCTCCTTCCAGAATACACTTCGACATCGCATTATCTTCACTGGGAGTCGTAATTTGGAAAGATCCAACTGGCTCTTAAATTTTGCGTAGTTTTGGTAAATCCATCTTTTATCGCCTTTGAGGATATCGTGGACATGTCGGGAGTTACCATTGTCTAAACGAAGAATCATTTCCTGGCATCATTCTATTCTTACTGTCTTTCGTTCTTCTTTAAGGACAACAAATTTTCCTCCTATATTTGTGCAGGATTTGTGACACCTGTGGCGAATAAATACCTTATATCTGTAAGTCACAAGTGGATCGTTCTTCACTACGGCTTCTACACCAGCGATCCTTTTCTTTGCGAGTACTGCCCTCCGGTTATTCTTCCAATAATCTGTGCAAATCAGATATAATCTTTCGTATCTAAAGGAGCAGAGGTTGGAAAAGTTCACTTGTATTTTTCCAGCAATTATTGTAAGCTGAGGCCTAAGTTATATCTGTAAAATAATTATCATGAACACTATTTTATAGCATCATGCTGTGAGTACACCGATATACATGGACATTTTCTGCTAAATTCCGCTGTGGTACTCAATGCACTTTTTCAAGATTATCGGTGAAATAAGTATACTATCAACGAATATGACGATCCTGCAGTAGAATAGAGAATGAACCAAATATATTCTTACCAGAGCTCTGCCTTCCAGTCACTTTTTTGGCATACCCCCTGCAGTTGATTTTCTAGTTCATAACAGTGAATTCAAGATTCGTCATTTGTTATAGTGTCAAAAATTTGACCAGTGAGAGTTTATTTTTAAACATTTACATGCATGAATGGACAAGAGTTTATTTCTCGGATAATTCGCTCCGAATAGCTTAATTAATTTATGATTTTATGTCAATACTAGCATTGTATTACACTGTCTCTACATCCATGAACAATAATGAATTACGTGCAAACCTTATATAACGATATATTTGCCCTGTACCACTTCTGCCACATCTGCACTGCTAGCTTATTTTCTACGAAACGTTGTTAATTTTACAAATATGTTATGAGCAATTATAAAATGAAAGGATAAGTAACATAGGGTATATTTGAACTCTTAAATAGCATATACAATGGTTTTTGAGAAGTGTAAAATCGAAACTAAAGCCACATTTTTAAAGGGTCTGCTAGAAGTAAATATTGCTGTACTGAGATATTTTAGCGAAGCTGTAGTATATACAAATAAATGTTCATAGTTAGTGGAAAACAATATTTTAAGATTAGTAAAATAGAAAAATAATATATAGTGGTGCAAAGATTTTTACGGGATATATAAACTACATCAAATTTTATTTATGCATGTGGACTCCCTTAAAAGTCTTAAATAGGTTTGATAAATTTTTGTAAATAATTGCATAAATTAATTAAAAAATGAAAACATAAATTAATAAAAGGAAAAAAATGAAAATATATAAAATTACACATTTTACGTAATTAATTATACAATGTTTTCACTTAAAACGTTCTTACTTTATTTTGATTGTCTCGCGAATTTTACTTTGTAGCTTTAGGCACCTATTAAATTATCGCAAAACAAAAACCAAAATGCTGAATGAAAAAGGATAGAACAGAGTCACATGCACAATCTCTTCCACGTAGTCTATAGCTAAATGATAAATTTGCTACTTGAAGATGCTTATCACTGCCTACTATTTATCCTTTACTACTTCCTTCGTCTAATATTTGTACTTCAATTTCAATTTTTCAAGAATTTCGGAAAGCTTTAGATTTACAAAGTTATGCTAGAATCAAGTAATTTATTGAAATAGTGCGGTTGGGTCCAAAATATACCACAGTTCTAAAGATCGATTCCTTCTGCTGGACACTAATTGAAACTGGATGTTACATTGAAATTGTATCATCATTTACAACAGAGTAGACAAACGTAACGTATTACGCTATATTTAAAGGAGTATGCATATATAGTAAAACTTTGTGGAAAGGCTGGAAAAAAACAAGGTACAGTTTCTGGCTATCAACTCCCCTGTAGATAAACAGTCCTAAAATATTTTACAGGAACTTATATAAGAAGATATTAGTGATCTGAAGAATCCACAAGATTTATCTACTAAGTATTCCGGTGTGGGATATTAGCACATAGTCAACAGATAAGACGAGTGGAAAAAATTCCTGCTATCGGGCGCTTAAGAGATAACCCGCAGAGCCTTTGCTCAAGATGATCCACGCACCGCATTTTAAAAGCCAACTTTTGGCATCAATATTCATGAATGCTCGTCTAAGAACTCATTTAGGCGATTATGAATGACAAACTCCCTATTACAAATAATGCTGAAGATCCTTCAAGAGCATCCAGCGTTTTCGGGGGTGCGACGAGCATCTCTGCTCCAATTATAGCAAAGGGAAGAGACATATTATGAAGTACTGGCCAAACGCAAATCTTCTGAAGATCCCTGCAGATTTGTAGGACAATACGCGATATGATAATTTCGGAATGTACAACCTTGTGCTAACTTTACTTCTTTTGGCAACGGCTGATAGGCAAGAATTTTCACGCTTCATCCGGAACAAAATGATAACAGTAGGTTTATCAGAAGAATTCCCTTTGTCGCTTGTCACAAATCTCTGGCTTCACTTGAATGTCGCTTCCACACTCCGTTACAGAAGTGTTACACATTCTCTGCGTGGCACATCAGTCACGGTGAACTTTTGGACATGTCTACCGTACTGTTGGATTTCATTCTACCAAACACACAAAGAGCAGGGTCTAGGAAATGAGACTGCAAAATCCTACAGAATTCCGAAAAACATAAATAGCTCATCCCACCTTAAACAACCGATTTCCACGTTCTCTGTGACACTAAAGCGCAAGTATGGGGGAGCAATGACTTCACTTCGAGCAGCACTGGTAATGGTCAGCCATATTAGAGGGAGCCATTATGTGCGTTGAAAGAGATTACATTAGTATTTGGTTTTGCAACGGGACACTGAAAATGTTCTTTCTTGTATGAATTAGACACAAGGAAATACCAACCTCACTTTATTAAGAGCAAACGAACCAAACATTAAATGTCTTACCCCTTTACACAAATATATGCAGCTGCTTCATTAGCTAACACTAAAAACTGATTTACATTCAACTACACATCAAATTGGGAATTGCTAAAATCAATAAAAGTAATACATAAAACATTACAGAATTAGGCATTTGAAATCCAAACTTCCCAGATGTGAAACTGAAAGAAAGTTTGCAGTTACAAATAAGAGCATTAATGAATAGGAAGAGTTAAATGCACTGGAAAACCCCGACGTTGCAGCAAAGAAAAACACTTGGTATTGTGTTCTTGGAAAACAAAAATATGAAATTATTGCAAAATTTCGCAGCCAGTTCAACCATCTATGCCAGGAGATGAAAAAATGAAAGTCATATGTCTAATCAAAACCAGAATAGTTTACCTATATTTCAGTGGATCATGATTCTGGAGAATCAGTAAAAAAAGTGACATAATGAACTGAGAGTCACCAACAAGTTCTTTAAATGCAATAAGCCCTTTAAAACTGAAAGTTTTGAACGCGATGGATGTTCGATATACATATTTACCTCACCCTGCAACCGTTCGTTAGGTAAGAGCAAGCATAATGTTTTCAAATATTCTTTACATGAATAAACGAGAGATTATTATTTTTAGTAAAATTTGTCAAAAGCAGTGACGAATTAGTGATTGAGATTAAATAGTTGAATGTTAAAAAACAACTGGCATTCAGAACCGACCTGACTCATTACTTGAATGATTTGAAACAGGAACATCATCGATGAAAAAGTTTGTAAATATGACCATATATAG
Organism: Metallyticus violacea; assembly: GCA_030762175.1. Classification (NCBI taxonomy): domain Eukaryota; kingdom Metazoa; phylum Arthropoda; class Insecta; order Mantodea; family Metallyticidae; genus Metallyticus; species Metallyticus violacea. Next base: position 56,172,989 of record CM060846.1, read on the forward strand.
AACAAATGAACCTTTGAGAATAAACATTCAAGTTCGACCAAAGAAATAAGTATCATTTTGAACTCTGTGATCTTCATAGTGGTCCATTTCTCCATTCTTCCAGAAAGAGGGCTAAATATTTTTCCAGCTTTTTCCATAAGACAGAAATGGCAAGCTTAGAGATTTTGGTTTGGGAGCACGCATCTTTCAGAAGGTGCTTTTTCGTTATGAAATTTATAAATAATAAATAAAGAAACTGCATCAGTGGCGTTTCATTATATGTTTGTTAAGATTAATCTCTGCTCTGATGACAGTGTCAGATCTTCCGCAGTGCTCTCACTGACATCTAGATGTCAGCATAAAGCTATTTTATTTAGTTAAACAGCCTATAGTTCTCTGAAATGATAATTATTAAAATTTACAGTTATTGTACACCTCATTGTAAAAAGTTTAAAAATATCCAATATTAGAAATAATATTTTAAATGGTTGGAAGGCACTATGCAAATAAATAAATCAACTAAATTTAAAATCTAAATGAAATGTTACAGTGCGTGACACTGTACCAGAATTATGTAAATAATTAAAATTTAACTCACATGAATTAGACAGGTGTAATAGTGAGGCTAAAACAAAAATTTAAAAAAAAAAAAAAAAAACAGAGAAAGAAAGAAAGAAAGAAAGAAATAATGTTCCATTTAATACAACAAATTACTCTCAAGGTCTGTTTAACAATTTGCGAAGTTCCACAAAGTGCTGTGCAAAGTTTTATTCAGCATTCACTTTTTCAGGAACTTCACACTCAAGCGGTCTAATATTAAAAACATACAGTTATTGGTTCAAAATGTACGTTTTGAGCAATTAGAATGTCTCTGAGATGTTAATGATTTCTTTGCATTTAATCTTTCTGAACGAGTGCTAAGAATGTATGAACGTGCCAATTATATTTTTATAAAGTTACCACACCTGAGTGTATGATTCTTTTCAACCGCCAAACTCCATAACGCAAGGGAGTTAATTTAGGACCAGAAATATTCTCAGCTGCATTTGTCGACATACTGGTAAGTTTAATTTCAGAAAGATTAATATTTATTTAAAGTGCGTGGCTGTATTAGCGTCGCCTGAAGCATTAACGCTAAAGAGTTAGTTACAGCTTAACCTCTCTTACTCCATATATATATACATAAGCAGTGAATGTAAAGAATGTAGACAGTTCAATTGGTAAACTGGACTTCTATTCCTATTATTATGTGTTTTATGATAAAACATCATATATTTATAATTATAATGCGACGTATAATACGTGTTGTTAATACATTATTCTGACGCAAAACTCGAATAATCTAGTAATATTTTGTTGGGTTGGCAACACGTTTTGTGGGAACTACGACATTCTCTCTTGGATATCATGGCCGCTGCGCATAAGTGAGTTGTCCCTATGGTTGGAAGTCTTGACAGAGTGAAAAGCAGTTGATGACACAAAGTGTTGCCATTGTGGTTGCGGCAATTGTTGTTCTGACAAAGTTTGTTAACATACTGTTTATTGCGTTAAATCAGCATTTAGTGAGGAGCAATTCACCATCTAAAAATCCGTTACGGAATCATCCGACGAGAGAAGCTTCTAGAAAAGGGCGGCGGCAGAGGTGACCTGTAGAATTGAGGTAATTCAATCATGACGTCATCCTTTACATTATCTTCCGTAAATTTAAAATTAGTGAACGATTTCCTATTTATCGTGTTTTAAAGCTTAAATCTAACCGTGCATTCCTCAGGATTAATAATATTGAAAGATAATAAAGGAAGCTACTTTTGAAGTTAGTGTATAATATGTAGATGTGCGTTCCTTTTCTGAACGATTAATTGACAATGTTCTTGGTTCAATCAGGGGCAAATAAACATTCAATAAGGAATGCGGTATAACTAAATCGGAGAGTAATATTGGTTTGGGATTAAAAATTTAAGGCATCCCATACCGAGAGGGTGGAGTTGTGAAATGAATGGTTTATTGCTAAAGTGATTTTAAGCTCGTAGATGTCTTTTATCAGAAGAAAAGTACTGAGGAAGATCTAAATCAATAATCTATATCAATTTTGGTTTTGAATCAGTATGATTTAGCATTACCAAATTCTTATATCACAAGGAACAATTGTTGTGATTTGTCTATAATATGCAGTAGATAGAATGCGTATAAAACAATTGTGTTTAAGTTTTGCTACAACTTCATCTTCAAAGAAGATTAAATTGACCGTAAAATATGCTAGAAAATCCACGCTGTTACATCGCAGATATTGCTAAGTTAATCAACTTTTATTTGTGTCTATTACTATTTTATAGCTGTCGAGATGATCATTTCTGGTAATAAAAATATGCTTTTCAGTCAACTATCTGCTTGCCGCAACCGCAACTCGAACAAGTTGGCGATAATTACACTGTTGATAACAATCAAAATTTCACATAACCTTAAATTATTAAATGTATTTGTAACAAAAATGCAATTACTTAAGCCGTAATTCAACGTTGCATAATCCACTGAACTTGCAAATTAATTCATTATTGTCCTTTAAGCTATGAATACCTAAGAATTACGCTAGGGTATTGAACTACAACTATGGTTTGGCTTTCATTCGCCGACCTCCAAACGGAATAGGCACAGCACACCTTTGTATTAGATTATAATGCTTTTCTTGGTTTCTTCAATGTCTGTTAAGTAATACAATACACACAGTAAAAGGCACATAATTTGAAATACTCCACATTCTGAAAAACAGAGCATGTATGGTTCATGTATTGTTAAAATGAATGGATATATTATTATTATTATTATTATTATTATTATTATTATTATTATTTATATTATTATTGTTGTTGTTATAATCTTAATCATTATTATTATTTTAATAACAATTATATAGAAATTACAACTTAAAAATACAAAAATGAACATCAATGGTCTATCCTGAAGAGTCGTTAGCAGGTGTCTCTATTGCCCAATAACCAAGACGATCTGAACATTGAAAAAGTGTGGTTTTAGAATTCCAATAGCACGAAATTTTGACCTGTAGTATTAAGTAGGTCTTTCCACGTTGTTTCATATATTTCAGAAAGATCTACATGACAGTCTTAAATTTGGTGTTATAAAATCAGTGAATTTCAACGTTTACCGCTTAAGGTATATACTATTCTCACTGAGCGTAATTTTCATCAAATAGACGAACAGATAACTAGTCATATTTATGTAAATGTTTAATGAAAGTCTTAGCTTCGTTTCTGTAGACGCTTATCGTTCGTTTACTAATAGGTGAGAAAAAAACGAATTCAGATGATTACAAAGCCTTCTAACTTAATGTGACTCCATCATAATGGCTTATTGGGGTATAAAAAGAAAAGAAAAAAGAAACGCGAGATTTTACATTGTCTTACAAGAAATAAAAAGAACGCTTAATAAATTCAGAAACACTACCCATGATAATGTTATTCAAATCTACAAAGCCTGCATAATTTTCATGTGAAATAATTATTTATCTACAATCAATAGTACCTGCAATTGGAATATTAATTTTATTTTATTTGTATCTATTTGGTAATGATTTTGCTCTCTTTGCACACCATGATATTGATTCCCGTTGGTCTTTATTTTAGGTTTCCCCTTATATTAGTTTTACCTTCAAGGCTTCAACGTAATACTCAAAGAAAGCATGAGCTTTGCACGTTTGTGGGTGTAATTTACTTTTTAGAAACCATTTTGCTTGAAATTGTTTGAAAAGAGGCTATTAACACTGTCATCATGAATTTAAATGCAACATACGTAAAAGAAAAGAAAGGGGTAAAAATTATTACAAAATAAAGGGAAAAACCCTGCTGTAATTATTTTATTTATAAACCAAGTGTTTCGCCTGTTTGAAGATTTCAAGTCGAACGAGAGGTGTACTCCTTCATTGTTGCTGGTCCTGATGTCTAGTCTTGGTAGTCACTAGTAGTGTGTCCCGATTTAGCGCACTCTTGATGACAGTGTGGTGCGGCATGGCGGTGGCCGTTGTGAGCTACAGATCGTGGGGGTGGGAGTGTTAATGGAGTTTCCATGTAGTTGCCTATGGTTTTCATGTTTTTGTTGGAAACGAGTGAATTGGGTTAATGAACTTTCCGTATTTTTTCACGGAATGTGCTTGGAGATTTCCTGTCTTAAAAGTTTAAATTTGTGAAAGAGATTTTATTTTACTTGGGTGGGCATTATTTAAAAACTGCATTTAGCATTCCACTTTTTTGTCAAACAATTGGGGTGAAAATTTATTAGCAGAATGATCCAGGGTAAAACAGTGAGGGTAAAAAAAAAAAATAATAAAGTACCTGACTCTAAAAGCCGCCAGAAAAAACTTTTAAGACAAGAATTAACAAAATATGGGAATGTTTTAACAACTTTTTCTTCATTTCAGGGTAGAAAAACAAAGAAGTAAAAATACCTGTCCCAAGTAGGGTAGCGCCTAAACAGGTTTAAACTTGATTGAGAAAGCAGGTGCCATTCTCCAACGCACAGTACGTCGCTGGAGCGCCAAGTATAATCATCTCCGCCGCAGGTATTGCAATTTTATATTTTTTCCTAGAAGTAAATGCAGTTTAGTGTTGGTACAATGCCGGGACCTAAAAATAATTTTTAGTAGTGTATAATTTTGTTGTGCATTATAGCAATATTTTTTTCCCTCCATAATTGCAGCTTTTGTGCACCAGTACAATATTCTTGCATAATTACACCATTTTTTTCGTTTTATCATTATTTGCATAATAACAATTATTTGGCAAATTTAATTTTTTTTGCATAATTACATTATTATTTGCATATTTTTGCATCTTAACACCTTTTTCCATCTAAAAATCAAACGCGACACGTACCACATGACTTCTTATTTAACTGAGAAGTAATTTTAAAACATCCACCAAAATAATGCCCGCCCAACCAAAAAAATTGAACACGTTTCGAGTAATTTCCAGCAAATTTTAGTGATACATTTTTAGGGTAATAAAGCGGAAACTTCACTAATGCCATCTGCCCACTTCCAGAAATAAGTCGGACACCCTCACCCCACTACACGGAAAGTCCATTAACATAACCCTCAACTCCGCCACCCTCGCCTCCAACGAGCCACCGCCACGCCGTACCTCATCTTCAGCAAGAATGCGCTAAGCCAGGTCACATTTACTGTCGCTGCATCTTACAGTCAGAATCTTAACTAGAATGTGAAATGTTGGAATTCCTTATCCTTTCGAGTAATTTTATACATTAGCCCTACTTACAGATGTTTCATTTGGAAGTTGGAAACAGATATTTTTTTGTGAAACTTTTTTTTTATATTAATAATAACAAATTATTTTCCAGCCATGTTTTCAAGTATTAATGCAAAGAACAGAGTGCATTTTATAGGGATTAAATACTAACGGGTCCTATTTTAAAGAAAATTTCTGTGTTTTAATATGCAGAGTATCTAGCCATATAACATAATGAACCATAACTATAGAGAGTGTTCATAGTTCTTCTTAAACTTTAATCCTCATTTTAATCCGTTTAAGTCATTTTATGGCTTGTGTAGAATGAATTGAAAGTCTTGTTTCCATGTCTTTATACGAAGCAGTACCACATGTTATAAAACTTTATGTTATTAAAGTAGTATAGTATTCACAACTTTTTTGGTAATAGATTAATGATACGTTTAGTACGGGACAATGCTTCATAGATTTTTTTTTTTTTTTTTTTTTTTTTTTTGGAAATAAGATAGCAGTTATTCAGTTTAGTTTTCATATTAACTTTTAAGATACATTTCAGTAACGCAGCTCTGCATCTCTGCAATCTCCTGCCGTACAGAATGAGTGTTAACAAAGATCGCTTATTAAAGTGGAATAAATTTAGTCAGTATTTAGTAATTAAGCCACTCTCAGATACTGTTATTAATAATGGGAAACAGGAAATATGCACAAGTTTCTACTCAATATTTGATGTTCGAAAATAAAAGTTGCCGGAGAATTACCTGGTAAAGTGAGGGACGAACCTTAATATCCTCGCCCAATCCACACTTGCTCCTTTGTAGTTACCTTTTTGTCTAAACAGTAACACACTACCAAAAGATACCTGGTAATTTTCCAACTGTCCTACGTTCTTATAGATCAAGCCAAAACTTTTATGAACACCCTTCATAAATAATGAATACATTGATAAACTATTTACTCTCGCTTCCCCACTTGATATCCATTATACTAAACATATACCGAAGTAGATTGCAGAGACCAGTGAACGTTGTTTTCTTCTATGCACCGCATTTATTCACGTATATCATATGGGCGTATGAGAGTAGTTTGATATTAAGGAGATAATTTCGTTATTAATACGTATTTTATTTTTGGACATGGTGCATTTGAAGTACAACGCACTTTATCCAGGTTTGTGATTCTCTGGAGGAAATTGGTTTATTAGAGACCCTCAAAATACTCGTTTACCCCCTGTATGACCTCATCGTTTGACTTAAATTGTGTACGAGCAAGAAAGTTGTAAGTTTCGGCAAAAAACGGTAATAGTGGGAAGCGAGAACTGGTGAATAGGGGGCCGCGGGGGCATTTCAAATCGTATTTCGGCAACTCATTCTTAGATACCCGGCTTGAATGCACCGTTGCACTGACGCGGTCAAACATCTTTTTGGTCATTCCCGCTGTCTTCAGTCTCTCCCACATTGATGCAGCATTTTTCAGTTATGACTTTTCCCTTCCCCAGCTAGACAAGATAGAGAATTCCTTCTAAGTTCCTAAATGTTTTTAATCACCGGGAACACATTTCTTCTTTTTTCGAAACGGTTTTGCTTAGTACGATCGACTGTTCAGATTGCTGTTTCGTTTCCGGTGCATGTAAGGGACCCATGTTTCGGTCACAGTGACGAAATTGCGTAAAAAATCTAACGGATACTTCTTAAATATTTCGACATAGTCGATCAAAATTCGCTTGCGATTTCGCTGTTGCTCCGTAGTAAGCAGCCGCGCCATCCATCTCAAGTGAACATTTCATTGTAATTCATTATGCAAAATAACACGAACTGCTCAGTTGAATGTCCTTGGTCTTTGCTAAACCGCGCTTTCACATGCAAGTGCGCGAGCCAAGACTTATGGGTGATTTTTCCTCACGGTTGATTTTTGATCTCCAGGATGTAGTCCTTGTTGCTGCTTTTTCTGCTAAGATTGAACTTCATTTATCGAGTATCGAACGATTTCATATAAAGAGCATGTGCCATCCAATGTATACAAAATGCAATGATGAACTTCCTTTGTGGCCATTCTTCCTTAAAAGGGAATAATATCACACCACGAATTTCATTCAATCTTGTTCATTTTCACTGTCATTCGAAACGCACGTGTGTAACATTTGCGAAAATGGAATGAACATAAGAATGACTTTTTGACATTTTAGTGTTGTACATTCGGTGTGGCAAATTATTATCTGGCCCTGATGTTTCGTGAGGATGAAGGAAAAGTAAATGTCAACACTATCAACCTAAGGTATGTGTAGCATATTGTCCTCGTTCCACCGGCGGCATAGTCGTATGTTAGAGGCTTCGCCGTCAAATGCCGAGCGGAAGTAAAGCGATGCTTAGATGTCCAAGTGGTAACGCCAGAAAGCCAGAACAGTGACGAATTGCCCTGCGGGCGGGTTTGAGGGCCACAGTCTTTAGCCGCACCTGCGGCTTTACGTATGCGATTGTTAGGTCTTTATTGGGTTTACTTCTGTTTTGTGCTGTGTAATTGTTTTCGTCTATATTTTATATTTGTAAATTCTGATTATTTGACTAGGTTCATTTATCCATTTGTTGACCATGGGCAATGTTGCTAGATGGTCATACTTTAACTACCGACCATGGCCAAGCCTGCTTAACCTACTATCACCCATCCAAATGGTGTCCATGCTACATGCTACTTAACCTCCCGGATTGACTTTGGGAAGCATTGGAGACACCGCTTTTCTGGGGAAACCCTGGTTGAATGGTTCATTAGGTTTCCAAGGTGTCCCTTGGGACCGTGTATTATAGGCATCGTATTTTTTTTTTATTTAAAAAAACGAGATCAGACCTCGTTTCTATTCCCTTCTGAGCAACTTGAAGTCTCATTTGAAATATGTCTTACGAAGCGATAAATGTGCACACTGGAAAATAAATATGCCAGAAAAAAGGAAGAGTAGCAAACATGGCAAAGTTACGGTGTTAATTGAGAACAATGTCTGCTTTTGAGGGAAAATAGATTGAAGACTTGTACAAAATATGTTTTCCGCCTTCATAATCAATAAGGGGAAAGGTTGAAAGGTTGAAATACTGGGTGTCAATGGCGTTAGGCCTAAGTGATAAAATCTAAATTATAGAGTAAATGAAATATTTTGATACGTTTTTACCTCAGATAAATACGAAATGCACTTGTCTTGTTGCATTTCCAGTAATGTTTAAAATAACGGTAATTTCTGGTTCGTGATTCAACATCCGCTACAGGCTAAAGAACTAATTCAGAGTTGTTTGTTAGCGCATGATGGTGAAAGTAGGTCTGCTAGCACGAACCATCGGCACTCTCCTGCTGCATTCTGCACTATATTGCCAACGCTTTTTTAACCGAAGCACATGTTGTTTCGGTTCAAGGAAAACTGTACTTTCCTAATGTGTGAACAATTTATATTGTGATTTTATTCTTCTTATAGCTCTTATATGTGTTGTTATCGTTATAGCAGCATGGCTACAATAAGTGTTAATGCTTAACATATGCACTCGCAGTAGAGCTACAGAACTGGAACACAGTTTTTCTCGATCATCGCAAACGCCAGGGGCTGAGAAAGAACGGCTAGACTGTAGAAAGCAATCTTTATATGCATATTTATGGATGTTACCGTTGTCCCCCTTTAGTGTGCGAACCAAGCGATTTATCTAAATACCCTTGCAGCATAAATAACCTACTTCATTGCGGTAATTATTGTTGCGTAAGAAAAAGGACATCATGGTTTGTTCCGCACTACATCTCGTGGCAGTGTGTTCCCTCAAAGACGAAAGAGATAACATTACCCATTCAGGTTGCTAAGATTTGTTCCGCACTTCAGTAGCCGTTCTGTGTTAGACCAAGTGCCACATTGTTGTTATATAAAGAAATAAAGCAGTGATAAAAACGAGAACCATAATTTCATTTAGCTATTAATGAATTATGTCACAATCTACAGTACTGCATTGATACATCCGACCTTTTGCATAACATTCCAACAACCACTTGAAATGCAAAAACAAAAACATGAAAAGTACCTATATATGCCTCTCACACGTAACGTTCCATAATTTGGTATTTTATTTTACATTTTGCAAAACTTTAAATTTGTCATATTAAAATCTGATTAAAATACAAATATACTGCACGTATATGAAATGCTTTGTTTGCTATTAAATTATCTCTCAGCAACGAATTATCTGTACTTGGTGCGAGGGAATTAGATACAAAAATTGCATGTTCAGTTCGGCATTAGATCGGTTGAAATAATACAAAATTTAAATGAAAATAGCTAGAAGTCATATTAGGTCAAAATTCTTGCAATATGGCTCATTTAGATGCAAGGTTAAACATTTATAATCCCAATGCGGTTTGTATTTGTAGAATTAAATAAAGTTTTTACTCTTTGGTACTGCTCGTTTAATTAAAATATAATCAGTAATGTTATGCAATTAACATCACATAAATAATTTCGTCATTAATGGGAGTGTATCAAATGAGAATATATCTTCTCAAATTATACTTTCAACTCTTCATAGCAAGAACATGAGCATAATGCGCTTTGGATACAAATTATCCTAAAGAGGAAAACTTGTTGCTAAATATTAAATTTCCCTAATTTGTAAGGTGTAACATGTTTTCACTCCATGGCTCTTTCTTTTTCTTACAGATAAGATGAATACCGAGGAATTTCAATGTGTGGGTGAGTACTATTTGACTTTTTAGTTTGACAGAAATAATTCAATAAATTTTGTAGTTTGAGCGATTGAAAGCGTTAAGCCAAGACTTTTACTGTGACTGGTTTTAAGTCTGAAACTCTTGCATACGGTCACAAAGGCTTATAACCGGAAGCTGGTGTGTTTAGCATACAGACAACACGTTACATGTGGGCAAAAAATCCTGTGTGTGGCTACCTCAAAGTCATACTTCCCGTACTTAGATTAACAGCACGTAAGGGAACCTCAAGTCTGTAAAAAGAGGCTTCTGAACATAATTAATCCGATGCTTCCTGCTCTGAATTAAATAGAGCACTGATAAACTGAGATGTTAATGTGTGTCATTTGATAAACGAAATAAATAAAATAATACACTTATATCATTGCAACGACACAAAGAAAACGGTTCAACTGCATAAGGTCTGGGAAGTAGGTGTCAGAGGAACCGGTAAGAACACGTGTCTCTCTGCTCTTGCTACCCAGGCTCTAACTTTCAGTTCAAATCAATGCACAAAATATTAAAAATAATGCTTGAGCAAAACAGATGATAATGGAGAGTGGAAGATTTTGTCTGGTGCGTAGCGAAGATCGGTCTTCATGAAATATAAGGGTAGTAGATTCGAATTCCTTTTATTTTAGAAGTTAACATTTGATTAATATATGTAGTATATATTAATATACATGTAAAATAAAAATATTTAGATTTAAAAATTTTTATTTTTAATTGTAAGTAGTTTAAAGTTGGCAACATGTCCTCTAAATTATTATTATAATTATGGTTTTTATTATTATTATTATTATTATTATTATTATTACTATTATTATTATTAAATTTATTATTGTTATTATTACCATCATCATTGTTGTTTTATTGTTGTTATTACTGTTGTTATTATTGTTGTTATTATTATGATTATTAGTAGTATTACTAGTAGCAGTAGTAGTAACAGTAGCAGTAATAGCTGTAGTAGCAGCATTAGCATAACTAGTATTAATAGTGGTAGTAGTGGCAATGCTAGTAATGGTACTTGTAGTAGCAATATTACCAGTAGTAGCAGCAGTAGTAGTAGTAGTAGTAGTAGTAGTATTAGTAGTAGTCGTAGTAGTAGCAGCAGCGGTATTTGTAGTAGTAGCAGTAGTAGTATTAGCAGCAGTAGTAATAGAAGTAGTATCAACAGCAGCAGTAGTAGTAGCAGCAACAGCAGTAGTAGTAGTAGTAGTAGTAGTAGCAGCAGAAGTAGTAGTAGTAGTAATAGTAGTAGTAGCAGCAGCAGTAGCAGTAGCAGTAGTGGAAGTAGTAGCAGCAGCAGTAGTAGTAGCAACAGCAGCAGTAGTAATAGTAGTAGTAGTAATAGTATTGTAGCAGCAGCAGGAGCAATAGTAGTAATAGTAGTAGTCGTAGTAGTAGTAGTAGTAGTAGTAGTAGTAGTAGTAGTAGTAGTAGTAGTAGTAGTATTGTAGCAGCAGCAGCAATAGTAGTAATAGTAGTAGTCGTAGTAGTAGTAGTAGTAGTAGTAGTAGTAGTAATAGTAGTAGTAGTAATAGTATTGTAGCAGCAGCAGCAATAGTAGTAATAGTAGTAGTCGTAGTAGTAGTAGTAGTAGTAGTAGTAGTAGTAGTTGCAGCAGCAATAGTAGCAATAGTAGTAGTCGTAGTAGTAGTAGTAGTAGTAGTAGTAGTAGTAGTAGTAGTAGTAGCAGCAGCAATAGTAGTAATAGTAGTAGTCGTAGTAGTAGTAGTAGTAGTAGCAGCAATAGTAGTAATATTAGTAGTCGTAGTAGTTTTAGTGGTAGTAGTAGTGATGGTGGGAGTAGTGGTAGTGGCGTTAATGGTACTAGTAGTACTGGCATTAGTAGTAGTAGTATTAATATTATTGTTTTTTTGTTCTACCAAATGTAGATCCTGAAAACTTTGAGAATGTACAGAAATTGAACTACGTAATGGTCGAACCCAGCAAAAGAAATGAATCAATAGGCTGTGACACTTTTGATGAAGAACTAGAGGAAAACAGCGAAGACCTTCACTGCGAAGAGAAAGCAAATAGTCCTGACTTTATGGAAGGAGATAATCTTGCTGAACCCATTCAGAATTTTCAAGCTTCTGACCTCAAAGATGAGGAATATGATTATGAACGCCATCCTCAACTCGATTCTGAATGCGTACAGATTCCTGCATGCGATTCTGAATGGGTATGGGATTCTGAATACGATTCTCAACGCAATTCTGAATGCGTACACATTCCTGCATGCGATTCTGAATGCGTACGGGATTCTGAATACGATTCTCAACGCGATTCTGAATGCGTACACCTTCCTGCATGCGATTCTGAATGCGTACGGGATTCTGAATACGATACTCAACGCGATTTTGAATGTGTACACACTGCTGCATGCGATTCTCAATGGGTACGGGATTCTGAATACGATTCTCAACGCGATTTTGAATGCGTACACATTCCTGCCTGCGATTCTCAATGGGTACGGGATTCTGAATACGATTCTCAACACGATTCTGAATGCGTACACATTCCTGCATGCGATTCTCAATGGGTACGGGATTCTGAATACGATTCTCAACGCGATTCTGAATGCGTACACATTGCTGAATGCGATTCTGAATGGGATTGGGATTGTGAATACGATTCACAACACGATTCTGAATGCGTACACATTCCTGCATGCGATTCTCAATGGGTACGGGATTCTGAATACGATTCTCAACGCGATTCTGAATGCGTACACTTTCCTACATGCGATTCTCAATGGGTACAGGAATTTGAATATGATTCTCAACCCGATTCTGAATGCGTACACATTCCTGCATGCGATTCTGAATGGGATTGGGATTCTGAATGGGTATGGGATTCTGAATACGATTCTCAACGCGATTCTGAATGCGTTCACATTCCTGCATGCGATTCTGAATGGGTATGGGATTCTGAATACAATTCTCAACGCGATTCTGAATGCGTACACATTCCTGCATGCGATTCTGAATGCGTACGGGATTCTGAATACGATTCTCAACGCGATTCTGAATGCGTACACATTCCTGCATGCGATTCTCAATGGGTATGGAATTCTGAATATGATTCTCAACGCGATTCTGACTGCGTACACACTCCTGCATGCGATTTTCAATGCGTACGGGATTCTGAATACGATTCTCAACACGATTCTGAATGCGTACACATTCCTGCATGCGATTCTCAATGGGTAAGGGATTCTGAATATGATTCTCAACGCGATTCTGAATGCGTGCACATTCCTACATGCGATTCTCAATGGGTACAGGAATCTGAATACGATTCTCAACGCGATTCTGAATATGATTCTCAACGCGATTCTGAATGCGTACACATTCCTGTATGGGTTTTTCAATGGGTACAGGAATCTGAATATGATTCTCAACCCGATTCTGAATGCGTACACATTCCTGCATGCGATTCTGAATGGGATTGGGATTCTGAATACGATTCTCAACGCGTTTCTGAATGCGTACACATTCCTGTATGCGATTCTCAATGTGTACAGGAATCTGAATATGATTCTCAATGCGATTCTGAATGCGTACACATTCCTACATGCGATTCTCAATGGGTACAGGAATTTGAATATGATTCTCAACCCGATTCTGAATGCGTACACATTCCTGCATGCAATTCTGAATGGGATTGGGATTCTGAATGGGTATGGGATTCTGAATACGATTCTCAACGCAATTCTGAATGGGTATGGGATTCTGAATACAATTCTCAACGCAATTCTGAATGCGTACGGGATTCTGAATACGATTCTCAACGCGATTCTGAATGCGTACACATTCCTGCATGCGATTCTCAATGGGTATGGAATTCTGAATATGATTCTCAACGCGATTCTGAATGCGTACACACTCCTGCATGCGATTCTCAACGGGTATGGAATTCTGAATACGATTCTCAACGCTATTCTGAATGCGTACACATTCCTGCATGGGATTCTCAATGGATATGGGATTCTGAATACGATTCTCAACGCGATTCTGAATGCGTGTACAATTCTGAATCCGATTCTGAATCAGTATGCAATTCTCAATGCGATTGTGAATGCGTGTACAATTCTGAATCCGATTCTGAATCCGTATGCAATTCTGAACGCGATTCTGAATGCGTTTGCGATTCTGATTACAATTCTCAATGCGATTCTGAAAGCGTATACCTTTCTGCTTGTGGCTCTGAATGCGTATACGATTCTGAATGCGTGTGGGATTCTGAATACGGTTCTCAACGCGATTGTGAATGCGTGTACAATTCTGAATCCGATTCTGAATCCGTATGCAATTCTGAACGCGATTCTGAATGCGTTTGCGAATCTGATTACCATTCTCAATGCGATTCTGAAAGCGTATACCTTTCTGCATGTGGTTCTGAATGCGTATACGATTCTGAATGCGTGTGGGATTCTGAATACGGTTCTCAACGTGATTCTGAATGGGTGTACAATTCTGAATCGGATTCTGAATCCGTATGCAATTCTGAACGCGATTCTGAATGCGTTTGCGAATCTGATTACAATTCTCAATGCGATTCTGAAAGCGTATACCTTTCTGCATGTGGTTCTGAATGCGTATACGATTCTGAATGCGTGTGGGATTCTGAATACGGTTCTCAAAGTGATTCTGAATGGGTGTACAATTCTGAATCGGATTCTGAATCCGTATGCAATTCTGAACGCGATTCTGAATGCATTTGCGATTCTGAACGCAATTTTGAATCCGTATGCGATTCTGAATATGATTCTCAATGCGTATCCGTTTGTAAATCCGATTCGGAATTCGATTCTGATTCGGAAGAGGAAGTGTAAGATTTTGAATACATTCAGCAAGATTACTTACCGGTTTCCGAATAAGAAATGTCCAATTCGGATCCCAAACACAGTAGTTGCAGTTTAGAAAGAATAAGATTATAAAGTGTATTTTTCTCAGGAACTCACATCTATTACACCAAAGCAGGAAATTTAATTTTTGATATCAAAAGCCAAAAGTGTACTTCTGATCCCAAAGGGGAACGTCACCCTGCAGATACCGTAGAGGACTGTGACATTGTCTCTCCGAAACACGGAACACATCCAAATACAATGTTAAGAATGGCAGCTGATATTGATGATTCCAGTTACCCCTGTCAGTGAGGGGTGTTCTCATTTTCTGAGAACGGAAATGCAGTAAATAGATGCATTTTTTTCTTCCTGATCGTCCTATATTTGGTACAACTTTTATCTTTTCAAATAAAGTTACCAGAAATACTCTTAACTTTCCTCACAGTAAGAAATCGCTCAATTTTGTCAGTTAGATGTTTATTTATGCAAATTAACTATGCATTGCGGCATTGCTTCGTTACTTTTTGCCTTAAAAGTTAAAAATTAGCAAAGACATTGTTATTTCTGATTTCTTGAGGAGTAGCATTGTTACAAGTTTCAAGACTGGAACTATTTCAAATTTCTTATCTGTAGTTTATTTTGAGCTGTAGACATGACTAACACGTGTCTTTTATGATCGTGTTTTACGTTGCCAAACACTTCGCAATGCATACAAAGCTTTCCTAATTTATGCTTGTTCTGGATCATTAAATATCTAATTGCTGTTCTACATTTTGCTGTATACCTTAAGATATTTTTACCAGCCTCAGGGCAGTGATGTTATTAAATATCACTACAATATTACATAAAACATCGCATGTTCTTGTAAAACATAAATATAAATTTGGTAATGATTTGTTAGCATTACCCACTACAATTCACCTGAAACCTGGCGATTAAATTTATTTGCTAGCTTACTTTATATTTAACTGCGTTACCGACCCCCTGAAGCGGCTGTTCATTCATTTAGCAACTAAAAAGTATTTATTGAAGAAAAAAGGTACAAATATTCACAAACACACACAAACACACACACATCAGTGTTATTATAAAATGAAAAGCACTGGTGTGCAACAATGCAGTTAATTAATAATAAGAATGTTAAATGTAAAAAATAAACACATAAAAAGCTAAAAGTTTCATGCAAATTACGGGTTATTGCCGATTACTAAGGCTAACGGTGGCCCTTTTTCCTTTAAACAAGCGTAAATGTATATTGGAAACATCGCCTATTTGGTATACTACCTTTAAATATTTACACCATTTCATTATGCGTATCTAAATACCTCTGTATTGTTAATGACATTTACTTACTTATTTACTTACTTATTTACTTGTTTATTTATTTATTTGTGGATAATCATATTTGGCTCATATATATTCATCTTTATGCTGCATAACAGCAATTACTATTTGGATTTATGCTGTTACTATAGATGAAAATTAATAATTCAAAAAAACTATATTATTTTATACACCAATGCCTGTTTATTTGGAAATTTATCTCATAAAATTTAACATTCTAATATAAAGCTTTTCTTCATAAAACTATGCAAATGGAGATATAAAAGAAAGCTAATAATAGTGTCATTTTAGAAAATGATTTGAAATAATTTAATTCATAAGTAAACTCATAATTATTCTACGAAATTATTTTGTTGCTAAATGAATATAATGCCAGCAAAACAACATTTGATTCCACAGTATATAAATAAAATATGCTTATTTTGGAAAACACTTGTTGTACTTTAATAAATGAGGTTTTCTTAAAATTATAGTTGACACAAAATGTATTAATACATCTGTTTTAAAAAAAGGAGTACCCTTTGTGCAGAAGATTTGTAATTTTTAAATACTTAACCCTTCAGTTTAACAGAACTTGGTATTGCTAGTTCAATAAAAGAAATAAAACATATAAATAAGTTTATCATATTATGTGTTTTGGAATGCTTAAAGGTATAAAGAAAAAGAGATTAGTTAGTAAGCATTAAGTTTCTAGTTAATTTACATTACGATAAAATGCCATTCTAAATTTGTATTACATTATTATAAGCCTTTCTTTAGAGGTATTCAATTTCATATTATGTTAAAATTGAGTATTAAAGGCTGTTAAAAGAGTTTTAGAGGTATATCTTTATGGATCACTAGTTGAAAACTTTTATGACAATAGAACATGTATACTTTTGCTACACTTTTCATTAAAAGAAACAATCTTGATGCATAAATATTATTTATTCATTTATTTACCTTTCACCTTCCGTTTCCTTTTCATACACTTTGTTCTGAAGTATGAGAAATTTCAAGCCTTAATCTCATGCTTTACAAGACTGTTAACCGCATGAATAAATTCTAAAAATGGAAAGAGGACTCACATAGAAAACGTTCTAGGATACAGCAAAAACCGTTCATTACACACAGTTTATTGGCGTAGGAAGTGCCTCCAGCGGGGCTGTAAGAAATCAGATATTCTTCCTTTCATTAAAAAGCTGAAGAAGCTAATCAAACTTAAGTAATGCTCAGAGTTCAAGCGATTACGGAAGCCATCACGCTTAATGTGTATGCAAAAGCTTTATGCACTTCAGCTGTTTCCCTAAATACCCGTACATATTAATTGAAGTATATTACAAATAGTTTAATATTTTTCAGAATATTATACATCAACAAACAAATTCTTGTATAATTGAACACCTGGAATTTAATATGACACTTAACAAGTGTACGAATATCAGTACAGCAGAATGGTTTATTATTATAATTTAATTTGGTAAAATAAGCACATAACATATAACGCTTTGTAACCATCTATTTAATTTTTATCAACATGTTCACCAAATGACATATTCTTGTAAAAAGTTGTTTAAAGTTCTCAAAACATATGAGAGTGGATGTGCATTTTGAAGGGGGAAAAAAACAAGCGAAAACACACATGTGCTTACAAATAAACATATTTTGGTTACCAATGGGAAAATGAAATATTATTTCACAGAAATGTAACGTTTTGGAAGAAACAAATTCCAACAATGTCACAACCTGTTTTTCATTTGTTAACAACGTCTTTATATGTGTAAATGAAAATCTCTGGTTCCTTCTTTGCACACTGAGGCTGGATATGTTGATCGTTGAAATTTCAGCTTTAACACACACTAAAAATTGCAAATAATGGGAAAAAAACACGGTAATTATCTGACACGAACTGGTATTAGCTCACTATTTCAGAAAATATTTACTTATTTACCTTAGCAGATACCAGTGGCACTGTCGGTCATATTGTTTCTCCAAGGCATAAAGCAATGGAAAGAATCATTCGCCTGCTGAAAATTAAAGTGCACGACATAACACTAGTTCTTAAAATTTTCTTATTATGAAATAAAATAACAATTGAATATTTAGAACGGGTATAATTTAGCTGTGATTAGTCCGATATTAATTCAATTTTAGATTAACTCTAGCACCTTAACTGCAGTGGAAACATTTAAAGCCTTCCATTCACAAGTCGGCCGTTTATCGGAATGATCTTCCCCCTTCAATCGCTGGCTTTCTCCTCCGTCCAGTTATGGCATAGTTGGGAAGTGTTTGCAACAGTAGGCAGGTAAGTCATGCATAAAGTGTAAGAAATTGTGTGGTAGAAGAAGTAGAGAGCTAAAATTTAGAAAAAAATACCTTTCTGCCCTGCTCTATGAAAACAATATAATACTTAGTGAGTAGGTTTGATGCAACAGGTTCTGTTGCGGATCGTGAAAGGAAACCACCATGCCATGTGCTTAGAAGAGAAACTCTTGATGAAACGGCTTCCTTACATCATAGTTCTCGAAAATCAGTGACACGTCTAGCACGGCAGAAAGAAATTTCTGAAAGGTTTGCAGGATAGGTTACAGAAAGGATAAAGTTAAGAGTCCCAGATGATAGGCAACATTTTCAGTATCTCCTGCAACATGCTTGAGTACAGAAATATTTTAGTTTATATTTGGTACCTAAGTTTTAAAATGGGGCATTGTTAGGCGCCGCAGTTTCGCGGTGTCAGAAGCGGCTGTTATGGGGAATGTGTCGGTAAGTCACCAATTTCGAAATGGAAGGTTTTAATATGCCTCCCTATACATAGCCTACTTTCACGTCGAATAATAAGCATACCATCAAAAGGGCATCACGTAATACATTACTAATAGTTTCATAAAGCGAAAGCAATTCCCATGCTGTGCTACCAAAAATTTTTAATGAAGAGAAACTTCCACGTTCACCCAACACCAGAGAAAAAAAACCATACAATTTTACCATTATTAATTTATTTTATAATTTTTAAATGTTTCATGCTTCTATCAGCAGCTATTTTAACCCTATATATCAGTAGTTGTGTTATTTGTTTTTGCATATGCAGAAATAATTCTTTTTCTGAAGAAAGGGGTTTTGATTTTGTGGTAATTCCTAACTATTGTCAAACATGTCGAAATCCCAGCTCGATAACTTGTAAATCACTAGGTAACCTGAGCTCGCATTCAGATGGTGCAAAGTTTCACACCAACTAACATATGTATATTATGGATACACCGCTTTTCTTTTGTTTATCGTGGCATAGTCATTTATACTTTACGAAATTGAAAACTGGCTATTGTAATGCACACATGTGGTTAAAATTGACATAATGTTATAATGTTAATAATTTGACGACATTGCAATTTAAATAGTAGTATGTTTTTGTAACTTTATTAAATCGAAATTGGCTGCGATTTCTTATTTCTGTAAATACAATTATTTTTTTATATTACCTATTATTTTCCTTTAACGGTTTTTTCTATATATCTATAGAAAATATGACGTTCTGGAAATATATTTTTCGAAAAATGTAACCAGAAAGTTTGATAAAGTGTATTTTTTATATTTGAATTTTCGAGATCTAACCTACAACAAGCAGAATAAAGAATACAACAAAACATTTTTCACTTCTGAACACTCTGCAGGTTACCAGTTTACATAATTTAGCATCAGTTTTGACTCACAAGTAAGCATGGGGAATATTTTGTATATGAACTGCTGACAATCGGAAACTATGACCGGCGACTTAAAATCAAAACCGTGTGATTTTCAAATATACACTGCAGCGGTATTAATAAAGCGGGGGGGGGGGGTGTCGGCTGGAGCGTTCGTCGTGCTGCTGAGATGAGGATCACTCCGCTGCTATGAAGTGTTGACCACCAGGTCAGAACCAATGCTGCGGTGCATGAGAATGAATTATTTGATTTTAGTTTTTGGAATATCAGGGTTTATTTTTATTTATTTATTTAAGTTTTTGGAACGTATGCACGTTACCAGGGGGACTAGATGGGAACTGCAAACACTCTCCTTCACTTTAACACACAGGTAAATTCCTTTTGAGAATTGTTTCATCACAGTTACAGAGACAATGAACCCCTTTTATTTACATAAATTATAATTTCTAGCCAGGAGAGAATCTCGGACTGTTTGACTATAAGGGAGCTAGGTAAGTCACTCGACGTGCGGTAACTGCGGAAAGTCTGAACTACCTCAAAGCTCATCAAAACAGCTTAAAACTCGTAACACTGCTCTGATCAGACCACCTAACTAAAAACTTGATCACACTGCTCCTCAATTAACTGCGGGGCTTGACTAAAAACTCATCAGGCTGCTTAAAAACTGCTCCTGCCCAAATTGCTACAAAACTGATCAAGGGCTGCGTCGAGACTCCGTCAAGATTCTTCAAAAACTGCCGAAAACTGCTACGAAACTGCGTCGTTCATTAATTCTACACTTATTCATTTTTCATTATATATGTGTGTGTGTGTGTATGTGTGTGTGTGTGTGTGTGTAGTTATGTCGTCCATCATCTAAGCACTGAAAACACATTTTTCACGCAACACTTGTGTTCACTTTATGCACCAGAAGAGATAATTCTCATTTTCAATTTATTTCTATTGTTACCATCACACAGTTATGTTAAAACAATACTTTTATCTTAGACACTCTGCCTTACAAATATTTTTTGTAAATAAAAGAAATGGAGACCTAATATCTATTTATGTCCTTAATAATAGAATCGGGTTTTCAAATGGCTTGGGCAGGCTTTTCTGAAGTCTGCCAACGACTTCTTCATCTCTCGAAATCACCAGGCATGCATGGTTTCGGAGGGGACGTTTCCACTTCTGGGTAGGCTGGATGACGAGTTTGGAGGACGCGGCACACTCTGTGTTCTGCAGTTTACATTTTCCTGGACGTCTATTGGTGGTGTTGTCCTTCCTGGTGACCGATCCCAAGAGTTTTCCCTCCTTGGCGGCCTGGATGGTCTCGTTAGGTTTTGGGTCCTAGGTTCGATTCTATCCCTTCTCAAAAGCTCTTCTCTTATTCTCCCGGAGGTCCGTATCATATTTGTTTGTCGCCTGGGTTCTTGATGGGTACTTGGCTCGAATCTGCGGCGTGACGGTGCTCCCATCTCATAGTGAGGGTTTCTGCTCCTCCTGCTCTGATATTTTCCATTTCTAGAGGCGTAGGATTATTCTCCTCTCAAGTAATCGTGTTGCCGGCTCCTCTGAAGGTCAAATGCTGATAACAGTTCAATAATTTCCGATAACGTGCTCGGCTTCGAAACTATCAGGTGGTTTCTAATGTTCACAGGAAAGTGGTGTGCCACTATGTTGATGAACTGTTTGTCCTGTATCGGTGGTTGTAACATTTTTCCTTTTCTTCCCAGTGTAAGGAAGTAGTTCACCATGCTTATTCCTATACATGGGTCATAATGGCTGTTAGCTAAGTCTAACTTTATCTCGTTTTGTTGTGCCTCACCCCAATATCTAGCTAAAAACAGAATTTTGAAGTGGTCAAAAGATACATCATCTGGCAAAGCTAGTCTAAACCAGTTTGCTGCTTGCCCCTTTAAACATTTTCTAATGAAGATAATCTTCATTTCCTCAGGGACGCGCTTCATATGAAAGAAATCCTCCATTTCTTGGATGAAGATTCGGGGATGATCATTTCCTTCTTCCCAGAATTCCGGTGGGCTGATCTCGTTCATTACCGCATGCGGCCATGATTGAGGTACTGCATGAGTGGCATAGGGGTTGAAAGTATTTACCTCAGATATATGAATGCTCGGGTTATTTACGTTTTGTGGGGCTGTGTTAGGGGAAGGCATGTCTACTTGTCCTTTGTTTGTAGTGAACCCTGTAAGCTAAGACTATTTGGGCTTGCTAGTATGGTTGAACGTGCGTTCTGAGCTGTTGGAAACTGTGTCTCCTGTTCCGTGTTTACGCCACTGTTTCTTTCTTTTTCAAGTTCTGGTATTTTTGTGTTCATTTCCTCCTGATTCTTTGTATGACTAATTTTACGGACCTGAGTTCAAAGTTAACTTGATCTTCTACGCCTGAGCATTTTTTGTAACCACGGAGTTAATGTGCTGTCTAAGCTGTTCCCACCTTTCTAGCCTCGATTCCAATTATTCATAACCCTGTTGGATATTATCAATGTTGTTTCTTATCTCTCCTACTTCATCTCCCCATTTCTTTTGGCCTTCCTGCAACTTCTGCGTCACATCTGCCTGTGCCTCCGTGATCTCTGTTACTTTAGATTCCACTCTAGCACTGATTATGCTTTCTAGCTTTCCAAATTTTATGTCTAGCTGCTTTTCTATTTTCCTGTCCAAGTTCCTGTCTCTTTCCTGAATTTCCTGGCCTAATTCTTTAAACCTAACTTCTAATTCTCTGTCTCTTTCCTGATTTTTAGCGTCTAGTTTAATGTCTCTTTCCTGATTCTTAGCGTGTAATTCTTTAAATCTAGCTTGTAATTTTCTGTCTTTTTTCTGATCATTTTTTTTTTCTGGAGATTCATCATCTGCTCCATCATGTTTATCAGCCTGTATTCGTTGTTTGTATTAGTAATATTATTTCTATCTGACTGCATGTCACTCTCTGCTCCCTCCATAGATTCTATTGGGTTCCCTATTTCTATTGTAATGTATGTATGTAAATTCATTTTGAGAATTGTTTATTCACAGTTATAGAAATGATGAACCTCTTTTATTTACATAAATTATAATTTCTAGCCAGGAGAGAATCTCGGACTGTTTGACTATAAGGGAGCTAGGTAAGTCACTCGACCTGAGGTAACTGCGGACAGTCTGAACTACCTCAAATCTGATGAAAACTGCTTAAAACTCGTAACACTGCTCTGATCAGACCACCTAACTAAAAACTTGATCACACTGCTCCTGCCTTAACTGCGGGGCTTGACTAAAAACTCGTCAGACTGCTTAAAAAATGCTCCTGCCCGAACTGCTACAAAACTGATCAAGGACTGCTACGTAACTGTGTCGAAGATTCTTCGCAAAATGCGTCGAAACTGATAAAGGTCTGCTACGAAGCTGTGTGGCTTTTCTTCAAAACTGCGGGGTTTTCTGTTTTCCCATAACTTTTAATAGTTCGTCAGTCTCATGTGAGTTCTTTTAATTTTGTATTCGAATTCTGGTAGCGTCTGTTTAGGTTCTGCTCCTAGGTTAGCTACATGAGAATCACGTGGTTCCCGATTCGTTCCCAATAGACTACAATTTGGCTCCGATTACTGTAAGAGTCCTCCTACTAACGAACTCCTGGGCTTGTTTATTCCATTTCTCCCCTCAGATCTCCCCATCAAGTTTTACTTGTGTTAGAAACATGTCCCGTTAGGCTATGTTCGAGTTGCGTCTTTAAAGGTCTTTCTGCTATTCTATCGCCCTATCTGGCTGTATTGGGATCGGAATTTTTATGACTTGGCTATTCTTTGTATAGAGGGGGACGCAAGGTTGCGAGGTCCTGACTTGTGTGACTTTGCTGAATTACTGCACAAAATGCATGATACACATTCTCTCCGGCTTTTGCTTTTTAAGTATACTGGTAGTGAGTGGTTAATGATTACAGTTTAATTTTGAATATGCTATTTTATATTCTCCGTAATCGCTGGATCTAGAAAATACTGCTCCAACACATGTATGCCGTTTATAGAATGCACCCGTTGCAAGAGCTCCCAGACTGTACAAAGCTTATGTTTGTTTTCATTAGAAGTGATCAGACCAAGGAAAGAAGGTTCATTTTCTCATGAACTTTCGGTTCTATTACGTTTAATAGTATCGCTTAATCTCCCTCTACAAAAAACAAGATATTCCCTCAGCAAGTAAATTCAATCTATCCCCGAAACCACACCAGCTGTTTATCGCTCTATAAAGCACTGGGAAGACTCCAAAAACGAGGTAGCTATCGTTTTAAGGTCGAACAGATCTTTAGGGATAGATACGATTACAGATTTTAATTTTTGGAATACTACATGGAAGACCACAAGGGGATCTCTGCATCGTTCTGCACTCTTAATAAAATGTTACATCTTTGGAATCAATAATGCAGGCAGCACCCTCCTTTTCTCAGGACAAAAACTTGTTCCCGTCTCTCAAATTGATAACCCCTATATTTTGTTTTTCCTTTTTCGGACATTTGGAAGCAGAAAAGGTCGTAGGGATAAAGATCTGAAGTAAAAGGTGGGTGTTTCAACAGTATCACTTACATATTCCCATGTTCCCAAATCGGTGTACACAGAAACATTGTGTTGGTGAAGTAACAATTCTTACAGGCCACAGTTTTGTCTTCTATCTGTTAGTGTTGGGAAGACTCTGGGGAGACAACCTATGGGGTAAGAGTTGCCAGTGATTGCATTAGTTTCCTGGGTTAGAATGACAGCAATATGGCCAATAGCTGAAAAGAAACTGGCACCTCCTTCCAAAATACACTTCGACATCGCTTTATCTTCACTGGGAGTCGTCATTTAGAAAGATCTAAGTGGCGGTTTAATTATGCGTATTTTTGGAAAATCCATCTTTTATCGCCTTTGAGGATATCATGGACATGTCGGGAGGTACCATTGTCGAAACGAAGAATCATTTTCTGGCATCATTCTATTCTTACTGTCTTTCGTTCTTCTTTAAGGACAACAAATTTTCCTCATATATTTGTGCAGGATTTGTGACACCTGTGGCGAATAAATACCTTATATCTGTAAGTCACAAGTGGATCATTCTTCACTACGGCTTCTACACCAGCGTTCCTTTTCTTTCCGAGTACTGCCCTCCGGTTATTCTTCCAATAATCTGTGCAAATAAGATATAATCTTTCGTATTTAAAGGAGCAGAGGTTGGAAAAGTTCACTTGTATTTTTCCAGCAATTATTGTAAGCTGAGGCCTAAGTTATATCTGTAAAATAATTCATACGAACACTATTTTATAGCATCATGCTGTGAGTACCCGAATATACCTGGACATTTTGTGCTAAATTCCGCTGTGGTTCTTAATGCACTTTTTCAAGATTATCGGTGAAATAAGTATACTATCAACGAATATGACGATCCTTCAGTGGAAAAGAGAATGACCCAAACATATTCTTACCAGAGCTCTGCCTTCCAGTCACTTTTTTGGCCTACCCTAGTTTGGTAAGATCCATTGAGCCCCCTGCAGTTGATTTTCTAGTTCATAACAGTGAATTCAAGATTCGTCATTTGTTATAGTGTCAAAAATTTGACCAGTGTGAGTTTATGTTTAAACATTTACTTGCATGAGTGGACAAGAGTTTATTTCTCGGATTATTCGCTGCCAATAGCTTAATTACTTTATGATTTTATGTCAATACTAACATTGTATTACACTGTCTCTATATCCATGAACAACAATGAATTACGTGCAAACATTATATAAGGATATATTTGCCCTGTACCACTTCCGCCAAATCTGCACAGCTAGCTTATTTTCTACGAAACGTTGTTAATTTTACAAATATGTTATGAGCAATTATAAAATGAAAGGATAAGTAACATAGGGTATATTTGAACTCTTAAATAGCATATATAATGGTTTTTGAGAAGTGTAAAATCGAAACTAAAGCCACATTTTTAAAGGGTCTGCTAGAAGTAAATATTGCTGTACTTAGATATTTTAGCGAAGCTGTAGTATATACAAATAAATGTTCATAGTTAGTGGAAAACAATATTTTAACATTAGTAAAATAGAAAAATAATATATAGTGGTGCAAAGATTTTTACGGGATATATAAACTACATCAAATTTTATTTATGCATGTGGACTCCATTAAAAGTCTTACATAGGTTTGATAAATTTTTGTAAATAATTGCATAAATTAATAAAAAAATGAAAACAAATTAATAAAAGGAAAAAATGAAAATATATAAAATTACACATTTTACGTAATTAATTATACAATATTTTCACTTAAAACGTTCTTACTTCATTTTGATTGTCTCGCGAATTTTAATTTATAGCTTTAGGCACCTTTTAAAAAATCGCAAAACAAAACCAAAATGCTGAATGAAAAAGGATAGAACAGAGTCACATGCACAATCTCTTCCACGTAGTCTATAGGTAAATGCTAAATTTGCTACTTGAAGATGCTTATCATTGCCTACTATTTATCCTTTACTACTTCCTTCGTCTAATATTTGTACTTCAATTTCAACTTTTTAAGAATTTTGGAAAGCTTTAGATTTACTAAGTTATGCTAGAATAACGTAATTTATTGAAATAGTGCGGTTGGGTCCAAAATATACCACAGCTCTAAAGATCGATTCCTTCTGCTGGACACTAATTGAAACTGGGTGTTACATTGAAATTGTATGATCAATTACAACAGAGTAGACAAAGGTAACGAATTACGCTATATTTAAAGGAGTATGCATATATAGTACAGCTTTGTGGAAAGGCTGGAAAAAAACAAGGTACAGTTTCTGGCCATCACCTCCCCTGTAGATAAACAGTCCTAAAATATTTTACACGAACTTATATAAGAAGATATTAGTGATCTGAAGAATCCACAAGATTTATCTACTAAGTATTCCGGTGTGGGATATTAGCACATCGTCAACAGATAAGACGAGTGGAAAAAATTCCTGCTATCGGGCGCTTAAGAGATAACCCGCAGAGCCTTTGCTCAAGATGATCCACGCACCGCATTTTAAAAGCAAACTTTTGGCATCGATATTCATGAATGCTCGTCTAAGAACTCATTCAGGCGATTATGAATGACAAGCTCCCTATTACAAATAATGCTGAAGATCCTTCAAGAGCATCCAGCGTTTTCGGGGGTGCGACGAGCATCTCTGCTCCAATTATAGCAAAGGGAAGAGAATATTATGAAGTACTGGCCAAACGGAAATCCTCTGAAGATGCCTCCAGATTTGTAGGACAATACGCGATATGATAATTTCGGAATGTACAACCTTGTGCTAACTTTACTTCTTTTGGCAACGGCTGATAGGCAAGAATTTTCACGCTTCATCCGGAACAAAATGATAACAGTAGGTTTATCAGAAGAATTCCCTTTGTCGCTGGCCACAAATCTCTGGCTTCACTTGAATGTCGCTTCCACACTCCGTTACAGAAGTGTGACGCATTCTCTGCGTGGCACATCAGTCACGGTGAACTTTTGGACATGTCTACCGTACTGTTGGATTTCATTCTACCAAACACACAAAGAGCAGAGTTTAGGAAATGAGACTGCAAAATCCTACTGAACTCCGAAAAACATAAATAGCTCATCCCACCTTAAACAACCGATTTCCATGTTCTCTGTGACACTAAAGTGCAAGTATGGGGGAGCAATGACTTCACTTCGATCAGCACTGGTAATGGTCAGCCATATTAGAGGGAGATTATGTGCGTTGAAAGAGATTACATTAGTATTTGGTTTTGCAACTGGACACTGAAAATGTTCTTTCTTGTATGAATTAGACACAAGGGAATACCAACCTCACTTTATTAATAGCAAACGAACCAAACATTAAATGTCTTACCCCTTTACACAAATACATGCAGCTTGTTCATTAGCTAACACTAAAAACTGCATTTACATTCAACTACACATCAAATTGGGAATTGCTAAAATCAATAAAAGTAATACATAAAACATTACAGAATTAGGCATTTGAAATCCAAACTTCCCAGATGTGAAACTGAAAGAAAGTTTGCAGTTACAAATAAGAGCATTAAAGAATAGGAAGAGTTAAATGCACTAGAAAAAACAAACGTTGCAGCAACGAAAAATACTTGGTACGGTGTTCTTGGAAATCAAAAATATGAAATTATTGCAAAATTTCGCAGCCAGTTCAACCATCTATGGAAGGAGATGAAAAATTGAAAGTCGTATGTCTAATCAAAACCAGAATAGGTTTCCCATATTTCAGTGGATCATGACACATTTTGTGGAGAATCAGTAAAACAAAGTGATATAATTAACTGAGAGTCACCAGCAAGTTCTTTAAAAGCAATAAAGCACTTTAAAACTGAAAGTTTTGAACAAGATGGATGTTCGATATACATATTTACCTCACCCTGCAACCGTTGGTTAGGTAAGAGCAAGCATAATGTTTTCAAATATTCTTTACATGAATAAACGAGAGATTATTATTTTCAGTGAAATTTCTCAAAAATACTGACGAATTAGTGATTGAGATTAAATAGTTGAATGTTAAAAAACAGCTGGCATTCAGAACCGACCTGACTCATTACTTGAATGATTTGAAACAGGAACATCATAGATAAAAAGTTTGTAAATATGACCATATATAGAACAAATGAACCTTTGAGAATAAACATTTAAGTTCGACCAAAGAAATAAGTATCAACTTGAACTCTGTGATCTTTATAGTGGTCCATTTCTCCATTTTTCCAGAAAGAGGGAAATGTATAAATAATAAATAAAGAAACTGCATCAGTGGCGTTTCATTATATGTTTGTTAAGCTTAATCCCTGCTCTGATGACAGTGTCAGATCTTCCGCAGTGCTCTCACTGACATCTAGATGTAAGCTTAAAGCTATTTTTTTTTTAGTAATTTAAACAGTCTATTGTTCTGATAATTGATAATTATTAAAATTTACAGTTATTGTACACCTCATTTTAAGAGTTTAAAAATACATAGTATTAGAAATAATATTTTAAAAAATGGTTGGAAGGCACTATGCAAATAAATAAATCAACTAAGTTCAAAATCTAAATGAAATGTTACAGTGCGTGACACTGTACCAGAATAATGCAAATAATTAAAATTGAACTGGCGTGTTTTAGACACATATAATAGTATTGGAAAACGATTTTTGTTAAAACAAAAATTTAAAAAAATAAGGAGAGAGAGAGAAAGAAAGAAATATTGTTCCATTTAATACAACAAAGTACTTTCAAGATCTGTTTAACAATTTGTAAAGTTCCACAAAGTACTTTG
This sequence comes from Metallyticus violacea, assembly GCA_030762175.1. Taxonomy (NCBI): domain Eukaryota; kingdom Metazoa; phylum Arthropoda; class Insecta; order Mantodea; family Metallyticidae; genus Metallyticus; species Metallyticus violacea. The sequence continues at coordinate 56,202,081 of CM060846.1, forward strand.
CGAAGTTTCATTCAGCATTCACTTGTTCAGGTACTTAACACACTCAAGCGGTCTAATATTAAAAACATACAGTTATTGGTTCAAAATGTACGCTTTGAGCAATTAGAATGTCTCTGAGATGTTAATGATTTCTTTGCATTTAATCTTTCTGAACGAGTGCTAAGAATGTATGAACTTGCCAAGTATATTTTTCATAAAGTTTCCACACCTGAATGCATGATTCATTTCAACCTCCAAACTCCATAACGCAAGGGAGTTAATTTAGGACCGGAATTATTCTCAGCTGCATTTGTCGACATACTGGTAAGTTTAATTTCAGAAAGTTTAATATTTATTTAAAGTGCGTGGCTGTATTAGCGTCGTCTGAAACATTAACGCTAAAGAGTTAGTTACAGCTTAACCTCTCTTACTCCATTTATATATATATATATATATATATATATATATATATATATATATATATATATACATAAGCAGTGATTGTAAAGAATGTAGACAGTTCAATTGGTAAACTGGACATTTATTCCTATTATTATGTGTTTTATGATAAAACATCATTTATTTATAATTATAATGCGATGTATAATACGTGTTGTTAATACATTATTCTGACGCAAAACTCTAATAATCTAGTAACATTTTGATGGGTTGGCAATACGTTGGGTGGGAACTAAGACATTCTCTCTTAGATATCATGGCCGCTACTCATAAGTGAGATGTCGCTGTGGTTGCAAGTCTTGAAAGAGTGAAAAGCAGTTTATGATAGAAAGTGTTGCCATTGTGGTTGCGGCAATTGTTGTTCTGACAAAGTTTGTTAACATACTGTTTATTGCCTTAAATCAGCATTTAGTGAGGAGCAATTCGCCATTTAATAACCCGTTACTGAATCGTCCGACCAGAGAAGCTTCTAGAGAAGGGCGGTGGCAGAGGTGACCTGTAGAATTGAGGTAATTTAATCATGGCGTCATCCTTTACATTATCTTGCGTAAATTTAAAATTAGTGAAGGATTTCCTGTTTATCGTGTTTTAAAGCTTAAATGTAACCGTGGATTCCTCAGGATTAGCAAAATTGAAAGATAATAAAGGAAGCTACTTTTGAAGTTAGTGTATAATATGTGGATGTGCGTTCCTTTTCTGAACGATTAATTGACAATGTTCTTGATTCAATCAGGGGCCAATAAACATTCAATAAGGAATGCACTATATCTAAAGCGGAGAGTAATTTCGGTTTGGGATTAAAAATTTAAGCCATCCCATACCGAGAGGGTGGAGTTGTGAAATGAATGGTTTATTGCTAAAGCGATTTTAAGCTCGTAGATGTCTTTTATCAGAAGAAAAGTACTGAGGAATATCTATATCAATAATCTATATCAATTTTGGTTTTGGATAGTATGATTTAGCATTACCAAATTCTTATATCACAAGGAACAATTGTTGTGATTTGTCTATAAAATGCAGTAGATAGAATGCGTATAAAACAATTGTATTTAAGTTTTGCTACAACTTCATCTTCAAAGAAGATTAAATTGACCGTAAAATATGCTAGAGAATCCACGCTGTTACATCGCAGATATAGCTAAATTAAGAATCTACTTTTATTTGTGTCTATTACTATTTTATGATTGCCGAGATGAACATTTCTGGTAATAAAAATATGCTTTTCATTCAACTATCTGCTTGCCGCAACTTTAAGGTGAATCATTACACCGTGAATAACAATCAGAATTTTACACAACCTTAAATTATTAAATGTATTTGTAACAAAAATGCAATTGCTTAAGCTGTAATTCAACGTTGCATAATTCACTGAACCTGCAAATTAATGAATTATTGTCCTTTAAGCTATAATAAATTTAAAATACCTAAGTATTACGCTAGGGTATTGAACTACAACTATGGTCTGGCCTTCATTCCCCGACCTCCAAACGGAATAGGCACAGCACAGCTTTGTATTAGATTATAATGCTTTTCTTGCTTTCTTTAATGTCTGTTAAGTAATACAATACCCACAGTGAAAGGCATATAATTTGATACTCCACATTCTGAAAATCAGAGCATGTATGGTTTTTTTTTTTTTTTGAGTAGTGTTTAACGCCCGTTTTTACTACAGAGGCACCACAGGCAGTGGACACCGATGATATATGAGATGAAATGATATATTCCGAAAGGATTTTTTTTAAAGAAGGAAGCGTTCCAGGCCTAAGTTTAGGTACCTACCCGGCATTTGCCAGTATTGAAGACTGAGGAAAACCTGGAAAAAACCCCAGTCAGGGAGGACGGTCCTTGCGGGATTCGAACCGCAGACCTCCCGCTCACGAGTCCATGCCTTAACGACCTCGGCCACCCGTGGTTGTTGGTGTATGTATGGTTCATGTATTGTTAAAATGAATAAATACATTATTATTATAACTATTATTATTTTTATTATTATTATTATTATTATTATTATTATTGTTGTTGTGGTTGTTATCATCTTAATCATCATTATTATTGTATCAATTTTATAGAATGTACAACTTAAAAATACAAAAATGAACAACAATGGTCTATCCTGAAGAGTCATTGGCAGGTGTCTCTATTGCCCAATAATCAAGACGATCTGAACATTTAAAAAGCGTGGTTTTAAAATTCCAATAGCACGAAATTTTGACCTGTAGTATTAAGTAGCTCTTTGTTCTTTGTTTCATATTTTTTTTAGAAAGATCTACATGACAGTCTAAAATTGGTGGTATAAAATCAGTGAAATTCAACGTTTAGCGCTTAAGATATATACTATTCTCACTGAGCGTAATTTTCATCAAATTGACCAACAGATAAATTGTCATATTTATGTAAATGCTTAATGAAAATCTTAGCTTCGTTTCTGTAGAGGTTCACCGTTCGTTTAATAAATAGGTGCGAAAAAAACGAATTCAGATGATTACAATGCCTTCTAACTTCATATGACTTCATCATAATGGCTTATTGGGGTATAAAAAGAAAAGAAACGCGTGGTTTTGCATTGACTTACAAGAAATAAAAAGAACGCTTAATAATTTCAGAAACACTACACATGATAATGTTATTCAAATCTACAAAGCCTGCATAATTTTCATGTGAAATAATTATTTATGTAGAATCAACAGCAGCTGCAATATGAATATTAATTTTATTTGTATCTCTTTGGTAATGATTTTGCTCTCTTTGCACACCATGATATTGATTCCCATTGGTCTTTATTTTAGGTTTCCCCTTATATTAGTTTTTACCTTCAAGGCTTCAACGTAATTCTGAAAGAAAGCATGAGCTTTGCACGTTTGTGGGTGTAATTTACTTTTTAGAAACCATTTTGCTTGAAATTGTTTGAAAAGAGGCTATTAACACTGTCATCATGAATTTAAATGCAACATACGTAAAAGAAAAGAAAGGGGTAAAAATTATTACAAAATAATGGGAAAAGCCCTGCTGTAATTATTTTATTTATAAACCAAGTGATTCGCCTGTTTGAAAATTTCAAGTCGAACGAGTGGTGTACTCCTTCATTGTTGCTGGTCCTGATGTCTAGTCTTGGTAGTCACTAGTAGTGTATCCCGATTTAGCGCACTCTTGATGACAGTGTGTTGCGGCGTGGCGGTGGCCGTTGTTGGCGAGAGATCGTGGGTGTGGGAGCTGTGTTAATGGAGTTTCCATGTAGTTGCTTATGGTTTTCATGTTTTTTGTTGAAAACGAATGAGTTGGGTTAATGAAATTTCCGTATTTTTTCACGGAATGTACTCGGGGATTCCCTGTCTTAAAAGCTTAAATTTGAGAAGGAGATTTTATTTTACTTCGGTGGGCATTATTTAAAAACTGCATTTAACATTCCACTTTTTTTTGTCAAACTATTGGGGTGAAAGCTATTAACAGAATGACCCAAGGGAAAAAAAAAATACCTGACTCTAAAAGCCGCCAGAAAAAACTTTTAAGACAGGAATTAACAATATATGGGAATGCTTTTAACAACTTTTTCTTCATTTCAGGGTAGAAAAACAAGGAAGTAAAAATACCCGTCCCAAGTAGGGTAGCGCCTAAACAGGTTTAAACTTGATTGAGAAAGCAGGCACCATTCTCCAACGCACAGTACGTCGCTGGAGCGCCAAGTAAAATCAATTCCGCTGCAGGTATTGCAATTTTATATTTTTTCCTAGAAGTAAATGCAGTTTAATGGTGGTACAATGCCGGGACCTAAAAATAATATTTAGCACTGTATAATTTTATTTTGCATTATATTAATATTTCTTTTTTTGCATAATTGCCTCATTTTGTGCACCAGTACCATATTCTTGCATAAATACAGAATTTTTTTCGTTTTATCATTATTTTCTTAATTACATTTTTTCGCAAGATTAATTTTTTTTGCATAATTACATTATTATTTGCATATTTTTGCATCGTAACACTTTTTTCCATCTAAAAATCAAACGGACACGTACCACATGACTTCTTATTTAACTGAGAAGCATTTTTAAAACATCCACCAAAATAATGCCCGCCCAACCAAAAAAATCAGACATGTTTTGAGTAATTTCTAGGTAATTTAGTGATACATTTTTAGGGTAATAAAGCGGAAACTTCAATAATGCCACCTGCCCACTTACAGGAATAAGTCGGAAACCGTCACCCCACTACACGGAAAGACCATTAACACAACCCTCAACCCCGTCACCTCTCGCCTCCAACGAGCCACCGCCACGCCGTACCGCACCTTCGGAAAGAATGCGCTAAGCCAGGTCACATTTACTGTCGCTGCATCTTACAGTCAGAATCTTAACTAGAATGTTAATTGTTAGGAATTCCGTATCCTTTTGACTAATTTTATACATTACCCCTACTTACAGATGTTTCATTTGGGAGTTGGAATCACATATGTTTCTTTGTGAAACTTCTTTTTTTATATATTAACAATGACAAATTATTTTCCAACCATGTTTACAAGTATTAATGCAAAGAACAGAATGCATTTTATAGGAATTAAATACTAACGGGTCCTATTTTAAAGAAAATTTCTGTGTTTTAATATGCAGAGTATCTAGCCTGATAACATATTGTTCCATGGGTTTTTTTTTTTTTTTTTGGAAATAAGATAGCAAATATTCAGTTGAGTTTTCATATTAACTTTTAAGATACATTTTAGTAACGCCGCTCTGCATCTCTGCAATTTCCTGCCGTACAGAATGAGTGTTAACAAAGATCGCTTATTAAAGTGGAATAAATTTAGTCAGTATTTAGTAATTAAGCCACTCACAGATACTGTTATTAATAATGGGAAACAGGAAATATGCACAAGTTTCTACTCAATATTTGATGTTAGAAAATAAAAGTTGCCGGAGAATTACCTGGTAAAGTGAGGGACGAACCTTAATATTATCGCCCAATCCACACTTGCTCCTTTGTAATTACCTTTTTGTCTAAACAGTAACAACTACCAAAAGATACCAGGTAATTATCCAATTGTCCTACGTTCTTATAGATCAAGCCAAAACTTTTATGAACACCCTTCATAAATAATGAATACATGGATAAATTATTGACTCTCGCTTCCACACTTGATCTCCATTTGCTAAACATATAGCGAAGTAGATTGCAGAGACCAGTGAATGTTGTTTTCTTCTATGCACCGCATTTATTCAGGTATATCATATGGGCGTATGAGAGTAGTTTGATATTAAGGAGATAATTTCGTTATTAATACGTACTTTATTTTTGGACATGGTGCATTTGAAGTACAACGCACTTTCTCCAGGTTTGTGATTCTCTGGAGGAAGTTGGTTTATTAGAGACCCTCAAAATATTCGTTTACCTCCTGTATGACCTCATCGTTTGACTTAAATTGTGTACAATTAGGAAAGTTGTAAGTTTCGGGAAAATCGGTAATAGTGGAAAGCGAGAACAGGTGAATAGAGGGACGCGGGGGCATTTCAAATCGTATTTCGGGAACTCATTCTTAGATACCCGGCTTGAATGCACCGATGCACTGACGCGGTCAAACATCTTTTTGGCCATTCCCGCTTCTTCAGTCTCTCCCACATTGATACAGCAATCTTCAGTTATGATTTTTCCCTTCCCTTCCCCAGCTAGACAAAAAAGAAATTCCTTCTAAGTTCCTAAAAGCCATTTGATCACCTGGAACCCATTTTTTTCTTTTTTTGGAAACAATTTTTCTTAGTACGATCGACTGTTCAGATTGCTGTTTCGTTTCCGGTGTTCGTAATTGACCCATGTTTCGGTCACAGTGTCGAAAATCCGTAAAAATCTAACGGATACTTCTTAAATATTTCGACATAGTCGATCAAAATTCGCTTGCGATTTCGCTGTTGCTCCGTAGTAAGCAGGCGCGGCATCCATCTCTAGTGAACATTTCATTGTAATTCATTATGCAAAATAACACGAACTGCTCAGTTGAATGTCCTTGGTCTTTGCTAAACCGCGCTTTCACATGCAAGTGCGCGAGCCAAGACTTATGGGTGATTTTTCCTCACGGTTGATTTTTGATCTCCAGGATGTAGTCCTTGTTGCTGCTTTTTCTGCTAAGCTTGAACTTCATTTATCGAGTATCGAACGATTTCATATAGAGAGCATGTGCCATCCAATGTATACAAAATGCAATGATGAACTTCCTTTGTGGCCATTCTTCCTTAAAAGGGAATAATATCACACCACGAATTTCATTCAATCTTGTTCATTTTCACTGTCATTCGAAACGCACGTGTGTAACATTTGCGAAAATGGAATGAACATAAGAATGACTTTTTGACATTTTAATATTGTACATTCGGTGTGGCCAAATATTAAATGGCCCTGATGTTTCGTGAGGATGAAGGAAAAGTAAATGTCAACACTATCAACCTAAGGTATGTGTAGCATATTGTCCTCGTTCCACCGGCGGCGTAGTCGTCTGTTAGAGGCTTCGCCGTCACATGCCGAGCGGAAGTAAAGCCATACTTAGATGTCCGAGTGGTAATGCCAGAAAGCCAGAACAGTGACGAATTGCCCTGCGGGCGGGTTTGAGGGCCACAGTCTTTGGCCGCACCTGCGGCTTTACGTATGCGATTGTTAGGTCTTTATTGGGTTTACTTCTGTTTTGTGCCGTGTAATTGTTTTCGTCTATATTTTATATTTGTAACTTCTGATTATTTGACTAGGTTCATTTATCCATTTGTTGACCATGGGCAATGTTGCTAGATGGTCACACATTTAACTACCGACCATGGCCAAGGCTGCTTAACCTACGATCACCCATCCAAATGGTGTCCATGCTACATGCTACTTAACCTCCCGGATTGACTTTGGGAAGCATTGGAGACACCGCTTTTCTGGGGAAACCCTGGTCGAATGGTTCATTAGGATTCCAAGGTGTCCCTTGGGAGCCTGTATGAAAGGCATCGTTTTTATTTTATTTACTTTTTTTTTTTTTTTTTTGCCTTATAGTCATGTTGGCCCAGGAGAAGCGCCAACTGAATTGGATGGAATGGGGGCTTATCATACATCGTCCTTGCCCTGTCACGAATGACCTAGACATGCATGGTACTCCGGATAATTGATTTAGATAGTGTGAAGGAAATTTACGGTCTGTATCGTATATCCTCCTTAGCGCCCTGTTCTGCACGCACTGGATGCTGCGTATGATGGACATGGCCACTACTCCCCAGACCTCACAGCCGTACAGAATCAGGGGCTGTACGATAGCATGATATATCTTCAGTTTCTGATGGGTAGGTAACGATTTATACAACAATATTGGGTACAGCTTGCTGAGAGCTGCTTGGCCCAGCTTTATTATCCGCTTTGCGTGGGGGATGAAAGTGAGTCGCTTGTCCAACAGCATCCTCAGGTACTTCGCGTCGCCGAACGATGCGAGGATATATTGGTCACTTAAGTATTGAAACACAACGTGAACTCCCTTGTAATAACAGTTTAAGTACAGTGTAATACTAATGAAAGATATTATAAAACAAATAATAAGGCAAAACAGATATGTCGATGAAATTTATAAGTCCCCAGGAGAGGAATTAGGTTGCCATATTTAAAGTATTAAAATAACAAAGGAGTTTGATGACAAGGAGGTTCGAATCGATGAGGCGCTTATATCTTAACATATTTCTGCATCGTGTGTGCCCCGAAAGATATTTCTGGGGTCTTATATGGGGGGGGGGGCTCGCAACAGAGGAGTGAAATGTTAAAGAGTGTTGGGCTCCATTTGCCAGAAGCTCATAAATTGGAAGGAAGAATTGGAATCTGAACATTAATGTGTGGCTAAGTGAGCACAATAAACTTCTCCTTCTAAAATAAATGTGTCAACTCACTTCGTTATTACTGTTTGTGTTGAGATTGACAACTAGGGCATGGAGATCAGACCTCGTTTCTATTCCCTTCTGAGCAACTTGAAGTCTCATTTGAAATATGTCTTACGAAGCGATAAATGTGCACACTGGAAAATAAATATGCCAGAAAATAGGAAGAGTAGCAAACATAGCAAAGTTACAGTGTTGATTGAGAACAATGTCTGCTTTTGAGGGAAAATGGATTGAAGACATGTACAAAATATGTTTTCCGCCTTCATAATCAATAAGGGGAAAGGTTGAAAGGTTGAAATACTGGGTGTCAATGGCGTTAGGTCTAAGTGATAACATCTAAATTATAGAGTAAATGAAATATTTTGATACGTTTCTACCTCAGATAAATACGAAATGCACTTGTCTTGTTGCATTTCCAGTAATGTTTATATTAACGGTAATTTCTGGTTCGTGATTCAACATCCGCTACAGGCTAAAGAACTAATTTAGACTTGTTTGTAAGCGCATGATGGTGAAAGTAGGTCTGCTAGCACGAACCATCGGCACTCTCCTGCTGCATTCTGCACTATATTGCCAACGCTTTTTTAACCAAAGCACACGTTGTTTCGGTTCAAGGAAAACTGTACTTTCCTATTTCGTGAACAATTTATAGTGTGATTTTATTCTTCTTATAGCTCTTATATGTGTTGTTATCGTTATAGCAGCATGGCTACAATAAGTGTTAATGCTTAACATATGCACTCGCAGTAGAGCTACAGAACTGGAACACAGTATTTCTCGATTACCGTAAACGCCAGGGGCTGAGAAAGAACGGCTAGACTGTAGAAAGCAATCTTTATATGCATATTTATGGATGTTACCGTTGTCCCCCTTTAGTGTGCGAACCAAGCGATTTATCTAAATACCCTTGCAGCATAAATAACCTACTTCATTGCGGTAATTATTGTTGCGTAAGAAAAAAGGACATCATGGTTTGTTCCGCACTACATCTCGTGGCAGTGTGTTCCCTCAAAGACGAAAGAGATAACATTACCCATTCGGAACTCTGGAGGTTGCTAAGATTTGTTCCGCACTTCAGTAGCCGTTCTGTGTTAGACCAAGTGCCACATTGTTGTTATATAAAGAAATAAAGCAGGGATAAAAACGAGAACCATAATTTCATTTAGCTATTAATGAATTATATCACAATCTACAGTACTGCTTTGATACATCCGACCTTTTGCATAACATTCCAACAACCACTTGAAATGCAAAAACAAAAACATGAAAAGTACCTATATATGCCTGCCTCTCTCACACGTAACGTTCCATAATTTGGTATTTTATTTTACATTTTGCAAAACTTTAAATTTGTCATATTAAAATCTGATTAAAATACAAATATACTGCGCGTATATGAAATGTTTTGTTTGCTATTAAATTATCTCTCAGCAACGAATTATCTGTACTTGGTGCGAGGGAATTAGCTACAAAAATTGCATGTTCAGTTCGGCATTAGATCGGTTGAAATAATACAAAATTTAAATGAAAATAGCTAGAAGTCATACTGAGGTTAAAATTCTTGCAATATGGCTCATTTAGATGCAAGGGTTAACGTTTATAAGCCCAATGCGGTTTGTATTTGTAGAATTAAATAAAGTTTTTACTCTTTGGTACTGCTCGTTTAATTAAAATATAATCAGTAATGTTATGCAATTAACATCACATAAATAATTTCGTCATTAATGGGAGTGTATCAAATGAGAAATATCTTCTCAAATTATACTTTCAACTCTTCATAGCAAGAACATGAGCATAATACGTTTTGGATACAAATTATCCTAAAGAGGAAAACTTGTTGCTAAATATTAAATTTCCCTAATTTGTAAGGTGTAACATGTTTTCACTCCAAGGCTTTTTTTTTTCTTACAGATAAGATGAATACCGAGGAATTTCAATGTGTGGGTGAGTACTATTTGACTTTTTAGTTTGACAGAAATAATTCAATAAATTTTGTAGTTTGAGCGATTGAAAGCGTTAAGCCAAGACTTTTACTGTGACTGGTTTTAAGTCGGAAATTCTTGCATACGGTCACAAAGGCTTATAACCGGAAACTGGTGTGTTTAGCA
>CM060846.1:56217500-56367500 GCA_030762175.1 Metallyticus violacea
TAAATAAATGAAAACTGAAAGTTGATCGCAAATTACAGGTTATTACCGATTACTAAGACTAATGGTGACCCTTTTTCCTTTAAACAAGCGTAAATTTATATTGGAAACATCGCCTATTTGGTGTACTACCTTTTAATATTTACACCATTTCATTATGCATAACTAAATACCTCTGTATTGTTAATGACATTTACTTACTTATTTACTTGTTTATTTATTTATTTATTTATTTTTGGATAATCATATTTGGCTCATGTATATTCATCTTTATGCTGCATAAGAGCAATTACTTTTCGGATTTATGCTGTTTACTATAGATGAAAATTAATAATTAAAAAAACTATATTATTTTATACACCAATGCCTGCTTATTAGGAAATTTATCTCATAAAATTTAACATTCTAATATAAAGCTTTTCTTCATAAAACTATGCAAATGGAGTTATAAAAGAAAGCTAATAATAGTGTCATTTTAGAAAATGATTTGAAATAATTTAATTCATAAATAAACTCATAATTATTCTACGAAATTATTTTGTTGCTAAATGAATATAATGCCAGCAAAACAACATTTGATTCCACAGTATATAAATAAAATATGCTTATTTTGAAAAACACTTATTGTACTTTAATAAATGAGGTTTTCTTAAAATTATAGTTGACACACAATGTATTAATACATCTGTTTTAAAAATAGGAGTACCCTTTGTGCAGAAGATTTGTAATTTTTAAATACTCAACCCTTCAGTTTAACGGAACTTGGTATTGCTAGTTCAATAAAAGAAATAAAACATATAAATAAGTTTATCATATTATGTTGTTTGGAATGCTTAAAGGTATAAAGAAAAAGAGATTAGTTAGTAAGTATTAAGTTTCTAGTTAATTTTCATTACGATAAAATGCCATTCTAAATTTGTATTACATTATTATAAGCCTTTCTTTAGAAGTATTCAATTTCATATTATGTTAAAATTGAGTGTTAAAGGCTGTTAAAAGAGTTTTAGAGGTATATCTTTATGGATCACTAGTTGAAAACTTTTATGACAATAGAACATGTATACTTTTGCTACACTTTTCATTAAAAGAAACAATCTTGATGCATAAATATTATTTATTCATTTATTTACCTTTCACCTTCCTTTTCATTTTATTACACTTTGTTCTGAAGTATGAGAAATTTCAAGCCTTAATCTCATGCTTTACAAGACTGTTAACCGCATGAATAAATTCTAAAAATGGAAAGAGGACTCACATAGAAAACGTTCTAGGATACAGCAAAAACTCTTCATTACACACAGTTTATTGGTGTAGGAAGTGCCTCCAGCGAGGCTGTAACAAATCAGATATTCTTCCTTTCATTAAAAAAGCTGAAGAAGCTAAGCAAACTTAAGTAATGCTCAGAGTTTAAGCGATTACGGAAGCCATCAAGCTTAATGTGTATGCAAAAGCTTTATGCACTTCAGCTGTTTCCCTAAATTCCCGTACATATTAATTGAAGTATATTACAAATAGTTTAATATTTTTCAGAATGTTACACATCAACAAACAAATTGTTGTATAATTGAACACTTGGAATTTAAGATGACACTTAACAAATGTACGAAATATCAGTACAGCAGAATGGTTTATTATTATAATTTTATTTGGTAAAATAAGCACATAACATATAACGCTTTGTAACCATCTATTTAATTTTTATCAACATGTTTACCAAATGACATATCCTTGTAAAAAGTTGTTTAAAGTTCTCAAAACATATGAGAGTGGATGTGCATTTTGAAGGGGAAAAAAACAAGCAAAAACACACATGCGCTTACAAATAAACATATTTTCGTTACCAATGGGAAAATGAAATATTTTTTCACAGAAATGTAACGTTTTTGAATAAACAAATTCCAACAATGTCACAACCTGTTTTTCATTTGTTAACAACGTCTTTAAATGTGTAATTGAAAATCTCTGGTTCCTTCTTTGCACACTGAGGCTGGATATGGTGAACGTTGAAATTTCAGCTTTTAACACACAATTAAAATTGCAAATAATGGGACCAAGGCACGGTAATTATCTGACACGAACTGGCATTAGCTCACTATTGCAGAAAATATTTACTTATTTACCTTAGCAGATACCAGTGGCACTGTCGGTCATATTGTTTCTCCAAGGCATAAAGCAATGGAAAGAATCATTCGCCTGCTGAAAATTAAAGTGCACGACATAACACTAGTTCTTAAAATTTTCTTATTATGAAATAAAATAACAATTGAGTATTTAGAACGGGTATAATTTAGCTGTGATTATTCCGATATTAATTCCATTTTAGATTAACTCTAGCACCTTAACTACAATGGAACCATTTAAAGCCTTCCATTCACAAGTCGGCCGTTTATCGGAATGATCTTCCCCTTTCCATCGCTGGCATTCTCCTCCGTCCAGTTATGGCATAGTTGGGAAGTGTTTGCAACAGTAGGCAGGTAAGTCATGCATAAAGTGTAGGAAATTGTGTGGTAGAAGAAGTAGAGAGCTAAAATTTAGAAAAAAATACCTTTCTGCCCCGCTCTATGAAAACAATATAATACTTAGTGAGTAGGTTTGATGCAACAGGTTCTGTTGCGGATCGTGAAAGGAAACCACCATGCCATGTGCTTAGAAGAGAAACTCTTGATGAAACGGCTTCCTTACATCATAGTTCTCGAAAATCAGTGACACGTCTAGCACGGCAGAAAAAATTTCTGAAAGGTTTGCAGGATAGGTTACAGAAACGATAAAGTTAAAAGTCCCAGATGATAGGCAACATTTTCAGTATCTCCTGCAACATGCTTGAGTACAGAAATATTTTAGTTTATATTTGGTACCTAAGTTTTAAAATGGGAAATTGTTAGGCGCCGTAGTTTCGCGGTGTCAGAAGCGGCTGTTATGGGGGATGTGTCGGTAAGTCACCAATTTCGAAATCGAAGGTTTTAATATGCCTCTCTATACATAGCCTACTTTCACGTCGAATAATAAGCATACCATCAAAAGGGCAATACGTAATACATTACTAAAAGTTTCATGAAGCGAAAGCAATTCCCATGCTGTGCTACCGCACAATTTGTAATGAAGGGAAACTTCCATGTTCACCCTACACCAGAGCAACAAGTGATGCAATTTTACCTGCATAAAGTTATTTTATAATTTTTAAATATTGCATTCGTCTATCAGCAGCTATTTTAACCCTATATATCAGTAGGTAGTGTTACTTTCTTTTTACATAGGCAGAAATATTTCTTTTTTTGAAGAACGGGGTTTTGATTTTGTGGTAATTCCTAATTATTATAAACATGTTGAAATCTCAACACGATAACTTGTAAATCACGAGGTAACCTTAACTCGCATTGAGATGGTGCAAAGTTTCACACCAACCAACATATGTATATTATGGATACACCGCTTTTCTTTTGTTTATCGTGGCATAATCATTTATACTTTACGAAATTGAAAACTGGCTATTGTAATGTACACCTGTGGTTAAAATTGACATAATGTTACATCTTTCTTTTTTTCATTAATATACATAATGTTCATATTTTGACGACATTGCAATTTAAATAGTAGTATGTATTTGTAAGTTTATTACATCGAAATTGGCTGGGAATTCTTATTTCTGTAAATACAATTATTTTTTTATATTGCCTACCCTTTTCCTTATCGGTTTTTTCGGTATATCTATAGAAAATATGACGTTCTGGAAATATATTTTTCGAAAAATGTAACCAGAAAGTTTGATAAAGCGTATTTTTTATATTTGAATTTTTGAGATCTAACCTAAAAGCACAACAAATAATATAACAAAGGATTTTTCACTTCTGAGCACTCTGCAGTTTCCCAGTTTACATAATTAGTATCAGTTTTAACTCACAGGTAAGCATGGGAAATATTTTGTACATGAACTGCTGACAATCGGAAACCAAGACCGGCGACTTAAAATTAAAACCGTGTGATTTTCAAATATACACTGAAGCGGTATTAATAAGGGGGGGGGAGGTGTCGGCTGCAGCGTTCGTCGTGCTGCTGAGATGAAGATCACTCCGCAGCTATGAAGTGTTGACCACCACGTCAGAACCAATGCTCCGGTGCATGAGAGTGAATTATTTGATTTTAGTTTTTGGAATCTCAGGGTTTATATATTTTTTCTTTTTTTTTTTTTTTTTTTTTTTTTAGTTTTTAGAACGTATGCACGTTACCAGGGGGACTAGATGGGAACTGCGAACACTCTCCTTCACTTCAACACACAGGTAAATTCCTTTTGAGAATTGTTTCATCACAGTTACAGAGACAATGAACCCCTTTTATTTACATAAATTATAATTTGTAGCCAGGAGAGAATCTCGGACTGTTTGACTATAAGGCAGCTAGGTAAGTCACTTGACCAGAGCTACCTGGGGAATGTCTGAACTACCTAAAACTCATCAAAACTGCTTAAAACTCGTCACACTGCTCTGATCAGACCACCTAACTAAAAACTTTATCACACTGCTCCTGAATTAACTGCGGGGCTTGACTAAAAACTCATCAGGGTGCTTAAAACTGCTCCTGCCCAAATTGCTACAAAACTGATCAAGGGCTGCGTCGAGACTGCGTCAAGATTGTTCAAAAACTGCCCCAAACTGCTACGAAACTGCGTGGAAGATTGTTCAAAAACTGCTTCGCCAACTGCTGAACGACTGATACGAAAATGATCCTGCCTGACCTGCCTTACGACTCACCAGAAAACTATTTAAAACTGCGGGGCTTTTCTGTTTTCCATAACTTTTATTAGCTCGTCAGTCGGACAGTCTCATGTGCGGTCTTTTATTTTTGTATTCAAGTTCTCGTAGCGTCTGTTTAGGTCCTACTCCTAGGTTAGCTACATGAAAATCACGTGGTTCCCGGTTCGTTCCCAGTAGGCTACTTTTGGCGCCGATTTCTTTAAGAGTCCTCATACTAACGAACTCCTGGCTTGTTTATTTCATTTCTCCCCTCAGATCTCCCCCTCAAGTTTTACTTGTGTTAGAAACATGTCCCGTTAAGCTTTGTTGGAGTGCGTCTTTCAAGGTCTTCCTGCTATACTATCGCCCTAGCTAGCTGTATTGGGATCGGAATTTTTATGACTTGGCTATTCTTTGATCAGAGGGGGACGCTAGGTTGCAAGGTCCTGACTTGTGTGACTTTGCAGAGTTACTGCACAAATTGCATGATACATATTCTCTGAAGCTTTTGCTTTAAGTATACTGGTAGTGACTGATTAATGATTAAGGTTCATCAATTTAAATATTCTATTTTATGTTCTCCCTAATCGCTGGAGCTAGGAAATACTGCTCCATTATGCTCCCTCATAGAAAGTGTGCTTTACCTGAATGGTAAAGGAAACTTCTTATGAATATCTCATGGGATATCCTTCCTCCTGGTACTCTTGTGTAGTAGTTCCTATGTTACATACATGTATATAAATTGTTCATGGTCTCTGCTAAAATAATGAGGAAAACGAAAACATATATCACTTTAACAATATACAATTATATCCTGTTGTCACACAGGAATAGTCTGCCGTAGTAATAATATCAGTAGTAGCATTTCCTATGTTACATAAATGTATGGGAAATGTTCATAGTCTCTGCTGGAAAACTGAGAAAAGACGAAAACACATATCACTTTAAGAATATACAGTAATATCATGTTTTTCAAACAGGAATGGTCTGTTTTCCAAATTCTTATTGATTTTTTTTTTCATTAACTCTACACTTATTAACTTTTTCATTATATATATATATATATATATATATATATATATATATATATGTGTGTGTGTGTGTGTGTGTGTGTGTGTGTGTGTATGTGTGTGTATGTGTGTGTGTGTGTGTGTGTTATTATGTTGTCCATCTTCTAAGCACTGAAAACACATTTTTCACGCAACACTCGTGTTCACTTTATGCACCAGAAGAGATAATTCTCATTTTCAATTTATTTCTATTGTTACCATCACACAGTTATGTTAAAACAATACTTTTATCTTAGACACTCTGCCTTACAAATATTTTTTTAAAAAAAAGAAATGGAGACCTAATATCTATTTATGTCCTTAATAATAGAATCGGGTTTTCAAATGGCTTGGGCAGTGTTTTGTGAAGTCTGCCAACGACTTCTTCATCTCTCGAAATCACTAGGCATGCATGGTTTCGGAGGGGACGTTTCCACTTCTGGGTAGGCTGGATGACGAGTTTGGAGGACGCGGCACACTCTGTGTTCTGCAGTTTACATTTTCCTGGACGTCTATTGGTGGTGTTGTCCTTCTTGATGACCGATCCCAAGAGTTGTCCCTCCTTGGCGGCCTGGATGGTCTCGTTAGGTTTTGGGTCCTAGGTTCGATTCTATCCCTTCTCAAAAGCTCTTCTCTTATTCTCCCGGAGGTCCGTATCATATTTGTTTGTCGCCTGGGTTCTTAATGGGTACTTGGCTCGAATCTGCTTCGTGACGATGCTCCCATCTCATGGTGCGGGTTGCTGCTCCTCCTGCTCCGATATTTTCCATTTCTAGAGGCGTAGGAGTATTCTCCTCTCAAGTAATCGTGTTGCCGGCTCCTCTGAAGGTCAAATGCTGATAAGAGTTCAATCATTTCCGATAACATGCTCGGCTTCGAAACTATCAGGTGGTTTCTAATGTTCACAGGAAAGTGGTGTGCCACTATGTTGATGAACTGTTTGTCCTGTATCGGTGGTTGTAACTTTTTTCCTTTTCTTACCAGTCTAAGGAAGTAGTTCACCATGCTTATTCCTATACATGGGTCATAATGGCTGTTAGCTAAGTCTAACTTTATCTTGTTTTGTTGTGCCTCACCCCAATATCTAGCTAAAAACAGAATTTTGAAGTGGTCAAAAGATACATCATCTGGCAAGGCTAGTATAAACCAGTTAGCTGCTTGCCCCTTTAAACATTTTCTAATGAAGATAATCTTCATTTCCTTAGGGACGCGCTTCATATGAAAGAAATCCTCCATTTCTTGGATAAAGATCCGGGGATGATCATTTCCTTCTTCGCAGAATTCCGGTGGGCTGATCTCGTTCATTACCGCATGCGGCCATGATTGAGGTACTGCATGAGTGGCATAGGGGTTGAAAGCATTTACCTCATATATATGAATGTTCGGGTTATTTACGTTTTGTGGAGCTGTGTTAGGGGAAGGCATGACTATTTGTCCTCGGTTTGGAGGGAATGGAGTGTCACTGAACCATGTCAGCTTATGACTATTCGGGCTTGCTAGTATGGTTGAACGTGCGTTCTGAGCTGTTGGAAACTGTGTCTCCTGTTCCGTGTTTACGCCACTGTTTCTTTCTTTTTCAAGTTCTGATATTTTTGTGTGCATTTCCTCCTGATTCTTTGTATGACTAATTTTACGGACCTGAGTTCAAAGGTAACTTGATCTTCTACGCCTGAGCATTTTTTGTAACCACGGAATTAATGTGCTGTCTAAGCTGTTCCCACCTTTCTAGCCTCGATTCCAATTATTCATAACCCTGTTGGATATTATCAATGTTGTTTCTTATCTCTCCTACTTCATCTCCCCATTTCTTTTGGCCTTCCTGCAACTTCTGCGTCACATCTGCCTGTGCCTCCGTGATCTCTGTTACTTTAGATTCCACTCTAGCACTGATTATGCTTTCTAGCTATCCAAATTTTATGTCTAGCTGCTTTTCTATTTTCCTGTCCAAGTTCCTGTCTCTTTCCTGAATTTCCTGGCCTAATTCTTTAAACCTAACTTCTAATTCTCTGTCTCTTTCCTGATTTTTAGCGTCTAGTTTAATGTCTCTTTCCTGATTCTTAGCGTGTAATTCTTTAAACCTAGCTTGTAATTTTCTGTCTTTTTTCTGATCATTTTTTTTTTCTGGAGATTCATCATCTGCTCCATCATGTTTATCAGCCTGTATTCGTTGTTTGTATTAGTAATATTATTTCTATCTGACTGCATGTCACTCTCTGCTCCCTCCATAGATTCTATTGGGTTCCCTACTTCTATTGGCTCGGTTATTTGTTCAAATTTGTGAGGATTTTCAACCATGTTCAGTCTCTTTTATTTCTCGTAACATGCAATAATCCCTCCAAGCTTTTTTATTAATTTTACAATAACTATAAAGAAAAAATTTTGGCAGTGTCTAAAAACAAAGTTATTGCTGTGGTGGTGTTTTAACAGAAGAAATTTTGAATTCCTCTCTACCTGGGCACGTCATTTTCTTCTCGGTAGCTCGCTCTCTGCGTGGTCCTATGCTGCCTCCAGTCCTCTGCGTCTACGATGTCTTCCTGGCGGTGCTGTCCTCTTGATTCCTTTGGATGTCTCGTGATGCTGTCGATGTCCCACTTTGTCCGTTTCCCGATCACTGTCTTCTTCCGTGCCAACACGTTGGGGAGCCAGATGCAGCTGTATTAATAAGGGGGGGGTGTCGGCTGGAGCGTTCGTCAGCCCCTGAGTTGATTATCACTCCGCTCTATGAAGTGTTGACCGCCACGTCAGAACGAACGCTCCGGCGGACGAGAAAATAATTATTTGTTTTTAGTTTTTGGAATCTCAGGGTGTATATTTGTTTGTTTGTTTTTTTTTTTAAGTTTTTGGAACTTATGCACGTTACCAGGGAGACAGGATGGGAACTGGGAACACTCTCCTTCACTTCAAGACACATGTAAATTCATTTTGAGAACTGTTTATTCACAGTTATAGAAATGATGAGCCCCTTTTATTTATATAAATTATAATTTCTAGCCAGGAGAGAATCTCGGACAGTTTGACTATAAGGGAGCTAGGTAAGTCACTCGACCTGAGGTAACTGCGGACAGTCTGAACTACCTCTAATCTGATGAAAACTGCTTAAAACTCGTAACACTGCTCTGATCAGACCACCTAACTAAAAACTTGATCACACTGCTCCTGCCTTAACTGCGGGGCTTGACTAAAAACTCGTCAGACTGCTTAAAAAATGCTCCTGTCGGAACTGCTACAAAACTGATCAAGGACTGCTACGTAACTGTGTCGAAGATTCTTCACAAAATGCATCGAAACTGATAAAGGTCTGCTACGAAGCTGAGTGGCTTTACTTCAAAACTGCGGGGTTTTCTGGTTTCCCATAACTTTTAATAGTTCGTCAGTCTCATGTGCGTTCTTTTAATTTTGTATTCGAATTCTGGTAGCGTCTGTTTAGGTTCTGCTCCTAGTTTAGCTACATGAGAATCTCGTGGTTCCCGATTCGTTCCCAATAGACTACTATTTGGCGCCGATTACTGTAAGAGTCCTCCTACTAACGAACTCGTGGGCTTGTTTATTTCATTTCTCCCCTCAGATCTCCCCCTCAAGTTTTACTTGTGTTAGAAACATGTCCCGTTAGGCTATGTTCGAGTTGCGTCTTTCAAGGTCTTTCTGCTATACTATCGCCCTATCTGGCTGCATTGGGATCGGAATTTTTATGACTTGGCTATTCTTTTTATAGGGGGGGACGCAAGGTTGCGAGGTCCTGACTTGTGTGACTTTGCTGAATTACTGCACAAAATGCATGATACATATTCTCTCAGGCTTTTGCTTTAAGTATACTGGTAGTGAGTGGTTAATGATTACAGTTTAATTTTGAATATGCTATTTTATATTCTCCCTAATCGCTGGATCTAGAAAATACTGCTCCAACACATGTATGCTGTTTATAGAATGCACCCGTTGCAAGAACACCCAGACTCTACCAAGCTTATATTTGTTTTCATTAGAAGTGATCAGACCAAGGAAAGAAGGTTCACTTTCTCATGAACTTTCGGTTCTATTACGTTTAAAAGTATCGCTTAATCTCCCTTTACAAAAAACAAGATATTCCCTCAGCAAGCAAATTCTATCTATCCCCGAAACCACACCAGCTGTTTATCGCTCTATAAAGTACTGGGAAGACTCCGAACAGATCTTTAGGGATAGATACGATTACAGATTTTAATTTTTGGAATGTTACATGGAAGACCACAAGTGGATCTCTGCATCGTTCTGCACTCTTAATAAAATGTTACATCTTTGGAATCAATAATGCAGGCATCACCCTCCTTTTCGCAGGACAAAAACTTGTTCCCGTCTCTCAAATTGATAACCCCTATATTTTGTTTTTCCTTTTTCGGACATTTGGAAGCAGAAAAGGTCGTAGGGATAAAGATCTGAAGTTAAAGGTGGGTGTTTCACTAGTATCACTTACATATTCCCATGTTCCCAAATCCGTGTACACAGAAACATTGTGTTGGTGCAGTAACAATTCTTACAGGCCACAGTTTTGTCTTCTATCTGTTAGTGTTGGGAAGACTCTGGGGAGACAACCTGTCGTGTAAGAGTTGCCAGTGATTGCATTAGTTTCCTGGGATAGAATGACTGCAATATGGCCAATAGCTGAAAAGAAACTGGCACCTCCTTCCAGAATACACTTCGACATCGCTTTATCTTCACTGGGAGTCGTCATTTGGAAAGATCCAACTGGCTCTTTAATTCCGCGTAATTTTGGAAAATCCATCTTTTATCGCCTTTGAGGATATCGTGGACATGTCGGGAGGTATTGTCGAAACGAAGAAATATTTCCTGGCATCATTCTATTCTTACTGTCTTTCGTTCTTCTTTAAGGACAACAAATTTTCCTCATATATTTGTGCAGGATTTGTGACACCTGTGGCGAATAAATACCTTATATCTGTAAGTCACAAGTGGATCGTTCTTCACTACGGCTTTTACACCAGCGTTCCTTTTCTGTGCGAGTACTGCCCTCCGGTTATTCTTCCAATAATCTGTGCAAATAAGATATAATCTTTCGTATCTAAAGGAGCAGAGGTTGGAAAAGTTCACTTGTATTTTTCCAGCAATTATTGTAAGCTGAGGCCTAAGTTATATCTGTAAAATAATTCACACGAACACTATTTTGCAGCATCATGCTGTGAGTACACGAATATACGTGGACATTTTGTGCTAAATTCCGCTGTGGTTCTTAATGCACTTTTTCAAGATTATCGGTGAAATAAGTATACTATCAACGAATATGACGATCCTTCAGTGGAAAAGAGAATGACCCAAACATATTCTTACCAGAGCTCTGCCTTCCAGTCACTTTTGGCCTACCCTAATTTGGTAAGATCCATTGAGCCCCCTGCAGTTGATTTTCTAGTTCATAACAGTGAATTCAAGATTCGTCATTTTTTATAGTGTCAAAAATTTGACCAGTGTGAGTTTATTTTTAAACATTTACTTAGATGAATGGACAAGAGTTTATTTCTCGGATAATTCGCTGCCAATAGCTTAATTACTTTATGATTTTATGTCAATACTAACATTGTATTACACTGTCTCTATATCCATGAACAACAATGAATTACGTGCAAACATTATATAAGGATATATTTGCCCTGTACCACTTCCGCCAAATCTGCACTGCTAGCTTATTTTCTACGAAACGTTGTTAATTTTACAAATATGTTATGAGCAATTATAAAATGTCAGGATAAGTAACATAGGGTATATTTGAACTCTTAAATAGCATATATAATGGTTTTTGAGAAGTGTGAAATCGTAACTGAAGCCACATTTTTAAAGGGTCTGCTAGAAGTAAATATTGCGGTACTTAGATATTTTAGCGAAGCTGTAGTATATACAAATAAATGTTCATAGTTAATGGAAAACAATATTTTAAGATTAGTAAAATAGAAAAATAATATATAGTGGTGCAAGTATTTTTACCGGATATATAAACTACATCAAATTTTATTTATGCATGTGGACTCCATCAAATGTCTTACATAGGTTTGGTAAATTTTTGTTATTAATTGCATAAATTAATAAAAGAAAAAATGAAAACATAAATTAATAAAAGGAAAAAATGAAAATATATAAAATAACACATTTTACGTAATTAATAATACAATGTTTTCACTTAAAACGTTCTTACTTTATTTTGATTGTCTCGCGAATTTTACTTTGTAGCTTTAGGCACCTATTAAAACAACGCAAAACAAAAACCAAAATGCTGAATGAAAAAGGATAGAACAGAGTCACATGCACAATCCCTTCCACGTAGTCTATAGCTAAATGATAAATTTGCTACTTGAAGATGCTTATCATTGCCTACTATTTATCCTTTACTTCTTCCTTCGTCTAATATTTGTACTTCAATTTCAACTTTTTAAGAATTTTGGAAAGCTTTAGATTTACTAAGTTATGCTAGAATAACGTAATTTATTGAAATAGTGCGGTTGGGTCCAAAATATAGCACAGCTATAAAGATCGATTCCTTCTGCTGGACACTAATTGAAACTGGGTGTTACATTGAAATTGTATGATCATTTACAACAGAGTAGACAAACGTAACGAATCACGCTATATTTAAAGGAGTATGCATATATAGTAAAACTTTGTGGAAAGGCTGGAAAAAAACAAGGTACAGTTTCTGGCCATCACCTCCCCTGTAGATAAACAGTCCTAAAATATTTTACACGAACTTATATAAGAAGATATTAGTGATCTCAAGAATCCACAAGATTTATCTACTAAGTATTCCGGTGTGGGATATTAGCACATCGTCAACAGATAAGACGAGTGGAAAAAATTCCTGCTATCGGGCGCTTAAGAAATAACCCGCAGAGCCTTTGCTCAAGATGATCCACGCACCGCATTTTAAAAGCCAACTTTTGGCATCAATATTCATGAATGCTCGTCTAAGAACTCATTTAGGCGATTATGAATGACAAGCTCCCTATTACAAATAATGCTGAAGATCCTTCAAGAGCATCCAGCGTTTTCGGGGGTGCGACGAGCATCTCTGCTCCAATTATAGCAAAGGGAAGCGACATATTATGAAGTACTGGCCAAACGGAAATCTTCTGAAGATGCCTCCAGATTTGTAGGACAATACGCGATATGATAATTTCGGAATGTACAACCTTGTGCTAACTTTACTTCTTTTGGCAACGGCTGATAGGCAAGAATTTTCACGCTTCATCCGGAACAAAATGATAACAGTAGGTTTATCAGAAGAATTCCCTTTGTCGCTGGCCACAAATCTCTGGCTTCACTTGAATGTCGCTTCCACACTCCGTTACAGAAGTGTGACGCATTCTCTGCGTGGCACATCAGTCACGGTGAACTTTTGGACATGTCTACCGTACTGTTGGATTTCATTCTACCAAACACACAAAGAGCAGAGTTTAGGAAATGAGACTGCAAAATCCTACAGAATTCCGAAAAACATAAATAGCTCATCCCACCTTAAACAACCGATTTCCACGTTCTCTGTGACACTAAAGCGCAAGTATGGGGGAGCAATGACTTCACTTCGATCAGCACTGGTAATGGTCAGCCATATAAGGGTAGCCATTATGTGCGTTGAAAGAGATTACATTAGTATTTGGTTTTGCAACTGGACACTGAAAATGTTCTTTCTTGTATGAATTAGACACAAGGAAATACCAACCTCACTTTATTAAGAGCAAACGCACCAAACATTAAATGTCTTACCCCTTTACACAAATACATGCAGCTTGTTCATTAGCTAACACTAAAAACTGCATTTACATTCAACTACACATCAAATTGGGAATTGCTAAAATCAATAAAAGTAATACATAAAACATTACAGAATTAGGCATTTGAAATCCAAACTTCCCAGATGTGAAACTGAAAGAAAGTTTGCAGTTACAAATAAGAGCATTAAAGAATAGGAAGAGTTAAATGCACTAGAAAAAACAAACGTTGCAGCAACGAAAAATACTTGGTACGGTGTTTTTTGAAAACAAAAATAATGAAATTATTGCAAAATTTCGCAGCCACTTCAACCATCTATGGAAGGAGATGAAAAATTGAAAGTCGTATGTCTAATCAAAACCAGAATAGGTTTCCCATATTTCAGTGGATCATGACACATTTTATGGAGAATCAGTAAAACAAAGTGATATAATTAACTGAGAGTCACCAGCAAGTTCTTTAAAACAATAAAGCACTTTAAAACTGAAAGTTTTGAACGAGATGGATGTTCGATATACATATTTACCTCACCCTGCAACCGTTCGTTAGGTAAGAGCAAGCATAATGTTTTCAAATATTCTTTACATGAATAAACGAGAGATTATTATTTTTAGTAAAATTTGTCAAAAGCACTGACGAATTAGTCATTGAGATTAAATAGCTGAATGTTAAAAACAGCTGGCATTCAGAACCGACCTGACTAATTACTGAATGATTTGAAACAGAAACATCATCGATGAGAAAGTTTGTAAATATGACCATATATAGAACAAATGAACCTTTGAGAATAAACATTCAAGTTCAATTTCGACCAAAGAAGTAAGTATCGACTTGAACTCTGTGATCTTCATAGTGGTCCATTTCTCCATTCTTCCAGAAAGAGGGCTAAATATTTTTCCAGATTTTTCCATAAGACAGAAATGGCAAGCTTAGAGATTTTGGTTTGGGAGCACGCATCTTTCAGAAGGTGCTTTTTCGTTATGAAATTTATAAATAATAAATAAAGAAACTGCATCAGTGGCGTTTCATTATATGTTTGTTTAGATTAATCCCTGCTCTGATGACAGTGTCAGATCTTCGGCAGTGCTCTCACTGACATCTAGATGTCAGCATAAAGCTATTTTTTTTATTTAAACAGCCTATATTTCTGTCAATTGATTATTATTAAAATTTACATTTATTGTACACTTTATTGTAAAAAGTTAAAAAATACCTAATATTAGATATAATATTTTAACAGAGATTGGAAGGCACTATGCAAATATATAAATCAACTAAGTTTAAAATCTAAATGAAATGTTATAGTGCGCGACTCTGTACCAGAATAATGTAAATAATTAAAATTGAACTGGCTTGATTTAGGTAGGTGTGATAGTGATGCAAAACCATTTTTGCTAAAACAAAAATTTAAGAGAGAGAGAGAGAGAGAGAGAGAGAGAGAGAGAGAGAGAAATATTGTTCCATATAATACAACAAAGTACTCTCAAGGTCTGTTTAACAATTTGTAAAGTTCCTCAAAGTGCTATGCAAAGTTTCATTCAGCATTCACTAGTTCAGGTACTTAACACACTCAAGCGGTCTAATATTAAAAACCTTCAGCAAGCTTACACTTGTTGGTTAAAAATGTACGTTTTGAGCAATTACAATGTCTCTGAGATGTTACTGATTTCTTTGCATGTAATCTTTCTGAACGAGTGCTAAGAATGTATGAACGTGCCCGGTATTTTTATCACGAAGTTGCCACACCTGAGTGTATGATTCTTTTCAACCGCCAAACTGCATGACGCAAGGCAGTTAATTTGGGACCAGAAATATTCTCAGCTGCATTTCTCGACATACTGGTAGGTTTAATTTCAGAAAGATAAATATTTTATTAAAATGCATGGATTATTAGCGTCGCCTGAAGCATTTACGCTTAAGAGTTCAGTTACAGCTTAACCTCTCTTACTCCATATATATATATATACATAAGCAGTGATTGTAAAGAATGTAGATTGTTCAATTGCTAAACTGAACTTTTATTGCTATTACTATGTGTTTTATGATAAAACATCATTTATTTATAATTATAATGCGACATATAATACGTGTCGCTAATACGTTATTCTGACGCAAAACTCAAATAATCTAGTAACATTTTGATGGGTTGGCAACACGATGGGTGGGAACTACGACATTCTCTCTTGGATATCATGGCCGCTGCTCGTAAGATGTCGCTGTGGTTGCAAGTCTTGAAAGAGTGAAAAGCAATTTATGATAGAAGGTGTTTCCATTGTGGTTGCGGCTATTGTTGTTCTGACAAAGTTTGTTAACATACTGTTTGTTGCGTTACATCAGCATTTAGTGAGGAGCAATAAGCCATCTAATAATCCGTTACGGAATCATCCGACCAGAGAAGCTTCCAGAGAATGGCGGCGGCAGAGGTGACCTGTAGAATTGAGGTAATTCAATCATGGCGTCATCCATTACATTATCTTGCGTAAATTCAAAATTAGTTAAGGAAATTCTATTTATCGTGTTTTAAAGCTTAAATGTAACCGTGCATTCCTCAGGATTAGTAATATTGAAAGATAATAAAGGAAGCTACTTTTGAAGTTAGTGTATAATATGTGGATGTGCGTTCCTTTGCTGAACGATTAATTGACAATGTTCTAGGTTCAATCAGGGGCAAATAAATATTCAATAAGGAATGCACTATATCTAAATCGGAGAATAATTTCGGTTTGGGATTAAAAATTTAAGGCATCCCATACCGAGAGGGTGGAGTTATGAAATGAATGGTTTATTGCTAAAGTGATTTTAAGCTCGTAGATGTCTTTTATTAGAAGAAAAGTACTGAGGAAGATCTAAATCAATCATCTATATCAATTTTGGCTTTGGATCAGTATGATTTACCATTACCAAATTCTTATATCACAAGGAACAATTGTTGTGATTTGTCTATAATATGCAGTAGATAGAATGCGTATAAAACAATTGTATTTAAGTTTTGCTACAACTTCATCTTCAAAGAAGATTAAATTGACCGTAAAATATGCTAGAGAATCCACGCTGTTACATCGCAGATATAGCTAAATTAAGAATCTACTTTTATTTGTGTCTATTACTATTTTATGATTGCCGAGATGAACATTTCTGGTAATAAAAATATGCTTTTCAGTCAACTATCTGCTTGCCCTAACTTTAAGGTGAATCATTACACCGTGAATAACAATCAGAATTTACACAACCTTAAATTATTAAATGTATTTGTAACAAAAATGCAATTGCTTAAGCTGTAATTCAACATTGCATAATTCACTGAATCTGCAAATTAATTTATTATTGTCCTTTAAGCTATAATAAATTTAAAATACCTAAGTATTACGCTAGGGTGTTGAACTACAAATATGGTCTGGCCTTCATTCCCCGACCTCCAAACGGAATAGGCACAGCACAGCTATGTATTAGATTATAATGCTTTTCTTGCTTTCTTCAATGTCTGTTAAGTAATACAATACCCACAGTGAAAGGCACATAATTTGATACTCCACATTCTGAAAATCAGAGCATGTATGGTTTTTTTTTTTTTTTTTTTTTTTTGAGTGGTGTTTAACGCCCGTTTTTACTACAGAGGCACCACAGGCGGTGGACACCGATGATATATGAGATGAAATGATATATTCGGAAAGGATTTTTTTTTTAAGGAAGGAAACGTTCCAGGCCTAAGCTTAGGTACCTCCCCGGCATTTGCCAGTATTGAAGACTGAGGAAAACCTGGAAAAAACCCCAATCAGGGAGGACGGTCTTGGCGGGATTCGAACCGCAGACCTCCCGCTCACGAGTCCATGCCTTAACGACCTCGGCCATCCCTGGCGGTTGGTGTATGTATGGTTCATGTATTGTTAAAATGAATAAATACATTATTATTACTATTATTATTATTATTGTTGTTGTTGTTGTTATCATCTTAATCATCATTATTATTGTAACCATTTTATAGAATGTACAACTTAAAAATACAAAAATGAACAACAATGGTCTATCCTGAAGAGTCATTAGCAGGTGTCTCTATTGCCCAATAATCAAGACGATCTGAATATTGAAAAAGCGTGCTTTTAAAAATCCAATATTACGAAATTTTGACCTGTAGTATTAAGTAGCTCTTTGTTCTTTGTTTCATATTTTTTTTAGAAAGATCTACATGACAGTCTAAAATTTGATGGTATAAAATCAGTGAAATTCAACGTTTAGCGCTTAAGATTTTTTTTTTTTGATCGATTTATTTAAGGACGGTCTTTAACATCTCAGGTTATCAGCGACCCATTCAACTCAGGGCGAGAAACGGCCGACAAATTTTGCTCACAGGCTTCTATTTCAGGCTTGAGGTTCTTTTTCGTGCCGCAAATGTACGACACGCGACCCACAGCTTTACTTCCCTTCCGAAGGAAGTCATACTTTGGATTTTTACGCCCGAAAAAATCCATCGGTCCTGGCCGGGTTCGAACTCGCGTTTTGGATATAGGAGGCCAGTATGGTAACCACTACACCACCTGGACCGACTTAGCGCTTAGGGTATACTATTCTCACTGAGAGTAATTTTCATCAAATTGACGAACAGATACATTGTCATATTTATGTAAATGTTTAATGAAAATATTAGCTTCGTTTCTGTAGAGGCTCATCGTTCCTTTAATAAATAGGTGCGAAAAAAAACGAATTCAGATGATTACAATGCCTTCTAACTTCATGTGACTTCATCATAATGGCTTATTGGGGTATAAAAAGAAAAGAAAAAAGAAACGCGTGATTTTACATTGTCTTACAAGAAATAGAAAGAACGCTTAATAATTTCAGAAACACTACACATGATAATGTTATTCAAATCTACAAAGCCGGCATAATTTTCATGTGAAATAATTATTTATGTAGAATCAACAGCAACTGCAATATGAATATTAATTTTATTTTATTTGTATCTATTTGTTAAAGATTTTGTTCTCTTTGCACACCATGATATTGATTCCCGTTGGTCTTTATTTTAGGTTTCCCCTTATATTAGTTTTTACCTTCAAGGCTTCAACGTAATACTCAAAGAAAGCATGAGCTTTGCACGTTTGTGGGTGTAATTTACTTTTTAGAAACCATTTTGCTTGAAATTGTTTGAAAAGAGGCTATTAACACTGTCAATGAATTTAAATGCAACATACGTAAAAGAAAAGAAAGGGGTAAAAATTATTACAAAATAATGGCAAAAGCCCTGCTGTAATTATTTTATTTATAAACCAAGTGTTTCGCCTGTTTGAAGATTTCAAGACTAACGAGAGGTGTACTCCTTCATTGTTGCTGGTCCTGATTTCACTAGTCACTAGTAGTGTGTCCCGATTTAGCGCACTCTTGATGACAGTGTGGTGCGGCGTGGCGGTGACCGTTGTGGGCTAGAGATCGTGGGGGTTGGAGTTGTGTTAATGCAGTTTCCATGTAGTTGCTTATGGTTTTCATATTTTTTGTTGGAAACGGGTGAGTTGGGTTAATGAGCTTTCCGTGTTTTTTTCACGGAATGGGCTCGGGATTTCCTGTCTTAAAAGCTTAAATTTGTGAAAGAGATTTTATTTTACTTCGGTGGGTATTATTTAAAATCTGCATTTAACATTCCACGTTTTTTGTCAAACAATTGGGGTGCAAATCTATTAACAGAATGATCCAGGGTAAAACAGTGAGGGTAAAAAAAAAAATAAAATACCTGACTCTAAAAGCCTCCAGAAAAAACTTTTAAGACAGGAGTTAACAAAATATGGGAATGTTTTAACAATTTTTTCTTCATTTCAGGGTAGGAAAACAAAGAAGTAAAAATACCTGTCCCAAGTAGGGTAGCGCATAAACAGGTTTAAACTTGATTGAGAAAGCAGGTGCCATTCTCCAACGCACAGTACGTCGCTGGAGCGCCGAGTATAATCAATTCCGCTGCAGGTATTGCAATTTTATATTTTTTCCTAGAGGTAAATGCAGTTTAATGGTGGTACAATGCCGGGACCTAAAAATAATTTTTAGCACTGTATAATTTTATTTTGCATTATAGTAATATATTATTTTTTGCATAATTGCCACATTTTGTGCACCAGTACCATATTCTTGCATAATTACATCATTTTTTTTCGTTTTATCATTATTTGCATAATAACAATTTTTTCCCAAATTTAATTTTTTTTTTTGCATAATTACATTATTATTTGCATATTTTTGCATCTTAACACCTTTTTCCATCTAAAAATCAAACGGACACGTACCACATGACTTCTTATTTAACTGAGAAGTAATTTTAAAATATCCTTCAAAATAATGCCCGCCCAACCAAAAAAATGAGACACGTTTCGGGTAATTTCTAGATAATTTTAGTGATACATATTTAGGGTAATAAAGCGGAAATATCAATAATGCCACCTGCCCACTTACAGGAATAAGTCGGAAACCGTCACCCCACTACACGGAAAGTCCATTAACACATCCCTCAACCCCGTCACCTCTCGCCTCCAACGAGCAACCGCCACGCCGTACCGCACCTTCGGAAAGAATGCGCTAAGCCAGGTCACATTTACTGTCGCTGCATCTTACAGTCAGAATCTTAACTAGAATGTGAAATGTTGGAATTCCGTATCCTTTCGACTAATTTTATACATTACCCCTACTTACAGATGTTTCATTTGGAAGTTGGAATCACATATGTTTGTTTGTGAAACTTCTTTTTTATATATTAACAATGACAAATGATTTTCCAGTCATGTTTACAAGTATTAATGCAAAGAACAGAGTGCATTTTATAGGTACTAACGGGTCCTATTTTAAAGAAAATTTCTATGTTTTAGTATGCAGAGTATCTAGCCATATAACATAATGAACCATAGCTATAGAGAGTGCTCATAGTTCTTCTTAAACTTTAATCCTTATTTTAATCCGTTTAAGTCATTTTATGGCTTGGGTATAATGAACTGCAAGTCTTGTTTCCATGTCCTATACGCAGCAGTACCACACGTTATAAAACTTTATGTTATTAAAATAGTATAGTATTCTCAACTTTTTTGGTAATAGATAAGTGATACGTTTAGTACGGGACAATGTTTCATGGATTTTTTTTTTTTTTTTTTGGAAATAAGGTAGCAGTTATTCAGTTGAGTTTTCATATTAACTTTTAAGATACATTTCAGTAACGCAGCTCTGCATCTCTGCAATCTCCTGCCGTACAGAATGAGTGTTAACAAAGATCGCTTATTAAAGTGGAATAAATTTAGTCAGTATTCAGTAATTAAGCCACTTTCAGATATTGTTATTAATAATGGGAAACAGGAAATATGCACAACTTTCTACTCAATATTTGATGTTAGAAACTAAAAGTTGCCGGAGAATTACCTGGTAAAGTGAGGGACGAACCTTAATATCCTCGCCCAATCCACACTTGCTCCTTTGTAATTACCTTTTTGTCTAAACAGTAACACACTACCAAAAGATACCAGGTAATTTTCCAACTGTCCTACGTTCTTATAGATCAAGCCAAAGCTTTTATGAACACCCTTCATAAATAATGAATACATTGATAAACTATTTACTCTCGCTTCCACACTTGATCTCCATTTGCTAAACATATAGCGAAGTAGATTGCAGAGACCAGTGAACGTTGTTTTCTTCTATGCACCGCATTTATTCACGTATATCATATGGGATTATGAGAGTAGTTTGATATTAAGGAGATAATTTCATTATTAATACGTACTTTATTTTTGGACATGGTGCATTTTAAGTACAGCGCACTTTCTCCAGGTTTGTGATTCTCTGGAGGAAGTTGGTTTATTAGAGACCCTCAAAATACTCGTTTACATCCTGTATGACCTCAACGTTTGACTTAAATTGTGTACAATTAGGAATGTTGTAAGTTTCGGGAAAATCGGTATAGCGGGCAGCCGGAAAGATGAATAGGAGGACGCCGCGGCAGTTCAAATCGTATTTCGGCAACTCATTCTTAGCGCCCCGTATTGAATGCACCGATGCACTGACGCGGTCAAACATCTTTTTGGCCATTCCCGCTGTCTTCAGTCTCTCCCACATTGATACAGCAATCTTCAGTTATGATTTTTCTCTTCCCTTCCCCAGCTAGACAAAAAACAGAAATCCTTCTGTGTTCCTAAATGCCTTTTGATCACCTGGAACCCATGTTTTCTTCTTTCGGAAACGTTTTTGCTTAATCGGATGCTTCCTGATCTGAAGTAGTAGCAGCAGTAGTGGTAATGTTAGTAGTAGTGGCATTGGAAGCAGTAGTAGCAGCAGTAATAGTATTAGCAGCAGTAGTAGTAATAGTAGCAGTAGTAATGTAGCAATAGCAGTAGTAGTAGTAGCAGTAGTAGTGGTAGTAGTAACAGTAGTAGTGGTAGCAGTAGTAGTAACAGTAGTAGTAGAACGTTGCATTAGCAGAAGCAGCAGTAGTAGTAGTAGTAGCAGCAACAGCAGCAGTAGTAGTAGTAGTAGTAGTAGTAGTAGCAGCAGCAGTAGTAGTAGCAACAGCAACAATAGTATTAATAGTAGTAGTAGTAGCAGCAGTAGTAGTAGTAGCAGTAGCAGCAGCAGCAGTAGTAGTAGCAGTAGTAGTAGTAGTAGTAGTAGTAGTAGTAGTAGTAGCAGCAGCAGCAACAGCAGTAGTAGTATAATAGTAGTAGTATCATAATCAGCAGCAGCAGTAGTAGTAGTAGTAGTAGTAGCAGCAGCAGCAGTAGTAGTAATAGTAGAAGAAGTAGCAGCAGTAGTAGTAGCAGTAGTAGTAGTAGCAGTAATAGTATTAGAAGTAGTAACAGCAGCAGTAGTAGCAGCAACAACAGCAGTAGTAATAGTAGTAGTAGTAGTAGTAGTAGTAGTAGTAGTAGCAGCAGCAATAGTAGTAATAGTAGTAGTCGTAGTAGTAGTAGCAGCAGCAGCAGCAGCAGTAGTAGTAGTAATAGTAGTAGTAGCAGCAGTAGCAGTAGTAGTAGTAGTAATAATAGTATTAGCAGTAGTAGTAGAAGTAGTAGCAGTAGTAGTATTAGCAGCAATAGTAGTAGAAGTAGTAGCAGCAGTAGTAGCAGCAGTATTAGTAGTAGTAGTAGTAGTAGTAGTAGTAGTAGTAGTAGTAGTAGTAGTAGAAGTAGTAGCAGCAGCAATTGTAGTAATAGTAGTAGTCGTAGTAGTAGTAGCAGCAGCAATAGTAGTAATAGTAGTAGTGGTAGTAGTATTAGTAGTAGTGATCGTGGTAGTAGTGGTAGTACCGTTAATGGTACTAGTAGTACTGGCATTGGTAGTAGTAGTATTAATATTATTGTTTTTTTTTTCTACCAAATGTAGATCCTGAAAACTTTGAGAATGCACAGAAATTGAACTACGCAATGGTCGAACCCAGCAAAGGAAATAAATCAATAGGCTGTGACACTTTTGATGAAGAACTAGAGGAAGACAGCGAAGACCTTTACTGCGAAGAGAAAGCAAATAGTCCTGACTTAATGGAAGTAGATGATCTTGCCGAACCCATTCAGAATTTTGAAGCTTCTGACCTCAAAAAGAAGGAATATGATTATGAACGCCATCCTCAATGCGATTCTGAATGCGTATGGGTTTCTGAATACGTTTCTCAACGCGATTCTGAATGCGTACACATTCCTGCATGCGATTCTGAATGAGTATGGGATTCTGAATACGATTCTCAACGCGATTCTAAATGCGCACACATTCCTGCATGCGATTCTGAATGTGTATGGGATTCTGAATACGATTCTCAACGCGATTCTGAATGCGTACACATTCCTGCATGCGATTCTGAATGGGTATGGGATTCTGAATACGATTCTCAACGCGATTCTGAATGCGTACACATTCCTGCATGCGATTCTGAATGCGTGTGGGTTTCTGATTACAATTCTCAACGCGATTCTGAAAGCGTATACCTTTCTGCATGTGGTTCTGAATGCGTATACGATTCTGAATGCGTGTGGGATTCTGAATACGGTTCTCAACGTGATTCTGAATGGGTGTACAATTCTGAATCCGATTCTGAATCCGTATGCAATTCTGAAGGCGATTCTGAATGCGTTTGCGATTCTGAACGCGATTCTGTATGCGTATGCGATTCTGAATATGATTCTGAATGCGTGTCCGTTTGTATATCCGATTCGGAATTCGATTCTGAATCGGAAGAGGAAGTGGAGGATTTTGAATACATTCAGCAAGATTACTTACCGGTTTCCGAATAAGAAACGTCCAATTCGGATCCCAAACACAGTAGTTGCAGTTTAGAAAGGATAAGATTATAAGGTCTATTTTTCACAGGAACTCACATCTATTATACCAAAGCAAGAAATTTAATTTTTGATATCAAAAGCCAAAAGTGTACTTCTGACCCCAAAGGGGAACGTCACCCTGCAGATACCGTAGAGGACTGTGACATTGTCTCTCCGAAACACGGAACACATTCCAAATAAAATGTTAAGAATGGCAGTTGATATTTATGATTCCAGTTACCCCTTTCAGTGAGGGGTGTTCTCATTTTCTGAGAACGGAAATGCAGTATATAGATGCATTTTTTTCTTCCTGATCGTCCTATATTTGGTACAACTTTTTAACTTTTCAAATAACCTTACCAGAAGTACTCTTAACTTTCCTCACAGTAAGAAATCGCTCAATTTTGTCAGTTAGATGTTTATTTATTCAAATTAACTATGCATTGTGGCAGTGCTTCGTTACTTTTTGCCTTAAAAGTTAAAAATTAGCAAAGACATTGTTATTTCTGATTTCTTGAGGAGTAGCATTGTTACATGTTTCAAGACTGGAACCATTTCAAATTTCTGGTCTGTAGTTTATTTTGAGCTGTAGACATGACTAACACGTGTCTTTTATGAATCTGTTTTACGTTGCCAAAAACTTCGCAATGCATACAAAGATTTCCTAATTTATGCTTGTTCTGGAACATTAAATATCTAATTGCTGTTCTACATTTTGCTGTATACCTTAAGATATTTTTACCAGCCTCAAGGCAGTTTTGTTATTAAATATCACTACAATATTACATAAAACATCGCATGTTCTTGTAAAACATAAATATAAATTTGGTAATGATTTGTAAGCATTTTCCATTACAATTCGCCTGAAACCTGGCGATTAAATTTATTTGCTAGCTTACTTTATATTTAACTGTGTCACCGACCCCCTGTAGCGGCTGTTCATTCATTTAGCAACTAAAAAGTATTTATTGAAGAAAAAAATGTCCAAATATTCACACACAAACACATATAATTTTATTATAAAATGAAAAGCACTGGTATGGAACAATGCAGTTAATTAATAATAAGAATGTTAAATGTAAAAAATAAACACATAAAAAGCTGAAAGTTTCATGCAAATTACGGGTTATTGCCGATTACTAAGGCTAATGGTGGCCCTTTTTCCTTTAAACAAGCTTAAATTTATATTGGAAACATCGCCTATTTGGCATACTACCTTTTAATATTTACACCATTTCATTATGCATATCTAAATACCTCTGTATTGTTAATGACATTTACTTACTTATTTACTTACTTATTTACTTGTTTATTTATTTATTTGTGGATAATCATATTTGGCTCATATATATTCATCTTTATGCTGCATAACAGCAATTACTATTTGGATTTATGCTGTTTACTATAGATGAAAATTAATAATTCAAAAAAACTATATTATTTTATACACCAATGCCTGCTTATTAGGAAATGTATCTCATAAAATTTAACATTCTAATTAAAATCTTTTCTTCATAAAACTATGCAAATGGAGTTATAAAAGAAAGCTAATAATAGTGTCATTTTAGAAAATGATTTGAAATAATTTAATCCATAAATAAACTCATAATTATTCTACGAAATTATTTTGTTGCTAAATGAATATAATGCCAGCAAAACAACATTTGATTCCACAGTATATAAATAAAATATGCTTATTTTGAAAAACACTTATTGTACTTTAATAAATGCGGTTTTCTTAAAATTATAGTTGACACACAATGTATTAATGACATCTGTTTTAAAAAAAGGAGTACCCTTTGTGCAGAAGATTTGTAATTTTTAAATACTCAACCCTTCAGTTTAACCGAACTTGGTATTGCTAGTTCAATAAAAGAAATAAAACATATAAATAAGTTTATCATATTATGTTGTTTGGAATGCTTAAAGGTATAAAGAAAAAGAGATTAGTTAGTAAGTATTAAGTTTCTAGTTAATTTACATTACGATAAAATGCTATTCTAAATTTGTATTACATTATTATAAGCCTTTCTTTAGAGGTATTCAATTTCATATTATGTTAAAATTGAGTGTTAAAGGCTGTTAAAAGAGTTTTAGAGGTATATCTTTATGGATCACTAGTTGAAAACTTTTATGACAATAGAACATGTATACTTTTGCTACACTTTTCATTAAAAGAAACAATCTTGATGCATAAATATTATTTATTCATTTATTTACCTTTCCCCTTCCGTTTCCTTTTCATACACTTTGTTCTGAAGTATGAGAAATTTCAAGCCTTAATCTCATGCTTTACAAGACTGTTAACCGCATGAATAAATTCTAAAAATGGAAAGAGGACTCACATAGAAAACGTTCTAGGATACAGCAAAAACCGTTCATTACACACAGTTTATTGGCGTAGGAAGTGCCTCCAGCGAGGCTGTAACAAGTCAGATATTCTTCCTTTCATTAAAAAAGCTGAAGAAGCTAAGCAAACTTAAGTAATGCTCAGAGTTCAAGCGATTACGGAAGCCATCAAGCTTAATGTGTATGCAAAAGCTTTATGCACTTCAGCTGTTTCCCTAAATTCCCGTACATATTAATTGAAGTATAATACAAATAGTTTAATATTTTTCAGAATGTTATGCATTAATAAACAAATTGTTGTATAACTGAACACTTGGAATTTAAGATGTAACCAGAAAGTTTGATAAAGTGTATTTTTTATATTTGAATTTATGAGATCTAACCTACAACAAGCACAACAAATAATATAACAAAAGATTTTCACTTCTGAGCACTCTGCAGTTTCCCAGTTTACATAATTAGTATCAGGTTTGACTCACAGGTAAGCATGGGAAATATTTTGTATATGAACTGCTGACAATCGGAAACCAAGACCGGCAACTTAAAATTAAAACCGTGGGATTTTCAAATATACACTGCAGCGGTATTAATAAGGGGGGGGGAGGTGTCGGCTGCAGCATTCGTCATGCTGCTGAGATGAAGATCACTCCGCTGCTATGAAGTGTTGACCACCACGTCAGAACCAATGCTCCGGTGCATGGGAGTGAATTATTTGATTTTAGTTTTTGGAATCTCAGGGTTTATATATATACATTTTTTTTTTTTTTTTTTTTTTTTTTTTTAAAGTTTTTGGAACGTATGCACGTTACCAGGGGGACTAGATGGGAACTGCAAACACTCTCCTTCACTTCAACACACAGGTAAATTCCTTTTGAGAATTGTTTCATCACAGTTACAGAGATGATGAACCCCTTTTATTTACATAAATTATAATTTCTAGCCAGGAGAGAATCTCGGACTGTTTGGCTATAAGGGAGCTAGGTAAGTCACTTGACCAGAGCTACCTGCGGACAGTCTGAACTACCTCAAAACTCATCAAAACTGCTTAAAACTCGTCACACTGCTCTGATCAGACCACCTAACTAAAAACATGATCACACTGCTCCTGAATTAACTGCGGGGCTTGACTAAAAACTCGTCAGGCTGCTTAAAAACTGCTCCTGCCCAAATTGCTACAAAACTGATCAAGGGCTGCGTCGAGACTGCATCAAGATTCTTCAAAAACTGCCGAAAACTGCTACGTAACTGCGTCGAAGATTGTTCAAAAACTGCGTCGCCAACTGCTCAAGCACTGATACGAAAATGATCATGCCTGACCTGCCTCACGACTCACCAGAAAACTGTTTAAAACTGCGGGGCTTTTCTGTTTCCCCATAACTTTTATTAGCTCGTCAGTCGGTCAGTCTCATGTGCGGTCTTTTATTTTTGTATTCAAGTTCTCGTAGCGTCTGTTTAGGTCCTGCTCCTAGGCTAGCGACATGAGAATCACGTGGTTC
The DNA here is from genome assembly GCA_030762175.1 of Metallyticus violacea. Classification (NCBI taxonomy): domain Eukaryota; kingdom Metazoa; phylum Arthropoda; class Insecta; order Mantodea; family Metallyticidae; genus Metallyticus; species Metallyticus violacea. Next base: position 56,245,133 of record CM060846.1, read on the forward strand.
CCGGTTCGTTCCGAATAGGCTACTTTTTGGCGCCGATTTCTCTAAGAGCCCTCCTACTAACGAACTCCTGGGCTTGTTTATTTCATTTCTCCCCTCTGATCTCCCCCTCAAGTTTTACCTGTGTTAGAAACATGTCCCGTTAAGCTTTGTTGGAGTGCGTCTTTCAAGGCCTTCCTGCTATACTATCGCCCTGTATTGGGATCGGAATTTTTATGACTTGGCTATTCTTTGATCAGAGGGACACGCTAGGTTGCAAGGTCCTGACTTGTGTGACTTTGCAGAGTTACTGCACAAATTGCATGATACATATTCTCTGAAGCTTTTGCTTTAAGTATACTGGTGGTGACTGATTAATGATTAAGGTTCATCAATTTAAATATTCTATTTTATGTTCTCCCTAATCGCTGGCGCTAGGAAATACTGCTCCATAATGCTCCCTCATAGAAAGTGTGCTTTACCTGAATGGTAAAGGAAACTTCTTATGAATATCTCATGGGATATCCTTCCTCCTGGTACTCTTGTGTAGTAGTTCGTATGTTACATATATGTATATAAATTGTTCATGGTCTCTGCTAAAATAATGAGGAAAACGAAAACATATATCACTTTAACAATATACAATTATATCCTGTTGTCACACAGGAATAGTCTGCCGTAGCAATAATATCAGTAGTAGCATTTCCTATGTTACATAAATGTATGGGAAATGTTCATAGTCTCTGCTGGAAAACTGAGAAAAGACGAAAACATATATCACTTTAAGAATGTACAACAATATCATGTTTTTCACACAGGAATGGTCTGTTTTCCAAATTCTTATTGATTATTTTTTTCATTAACTCTACACTTATTCACTTTTTCATTATATATCTGTGTGTGTGTGTATGTGTGTGTGTGTGTGGTTATGTTGTCCCTCATATAAGCACGAAAACACATTTTTCACGCAACACTCGTGTTCACATTATGCACCAGAAGAGCTAATTCTCATTTTCAATTTATTTCTATTGTTACCATCACACAGTTATGTTAAAACAATACTTTTATCTTAGACAATCTGCCTTACAAATATTTTTTTAAAAAAAAGAAATGGATACCTAATATCTATTTATGTCCTTAATAATAGAATCGGGTTATCAAATGGCTTGGGCAGGCTTTTGTGAAGTCTGCCAACGACTTCTTCATCTGTCGAAATCACTAGGCATGCATGGTTTCGGAGGGGACGTTTCCACTTCTGGGTAGGCTGGATGACGAGTTTGGAGGACGAGGCACACTCTGTGTTCTGCAGTTTACATTTTCCTGGACGTCTATTGGTGGTGTTGTCCTTCCTGGTGACCGATCCCAAGAGTTTTCCCTCCTTGGCGGCCTGGATGGTCTCGTTAGGTTTTGGGTCCTTGGTTCGATTCTATCCCTTCTCAAAAGCTATTGTCTTATTCTCCCGGAGGTCCGTATCATATTTGTTTGTCGCCTGGGTTCTTGATGGGTACTTGGCTCGAATCTGCGGCGTGACGGTGCTCCCATCTCATGGTGCGGGTTGCTGCTCCTCCTGCTCCGATATTCTCCATTTCTAGAGGCGTAGGAGTATTCTCCTCTCAAGTAATCGTGTTGCCGGCTCCTCTGAAGGTCAAATGCTGATAAGAGTTCAATCATTTCCGATAACATGCTCGGCTTCGAAACTATCAGGTGGTTTCTAATGTTCACAGGAAAGTGGTGTGCCACTATGTTGATGAACTGTTTGTCCTGTATCGGTGGTTGTAACTTTTTTCCTTTTCTTACCAGTCTAAGGAAGTAGTTCACCATGCTTATTCCTATACATGGGTCATAATGGCTGTTAGCTAAGTCAAACTTTATCTTGTTTTGTTGTGCCTCACCCCAATATCTAGCTAAAAACAGAATTTTGAAGTGGTCAAAAGATACATCATCTGGCAAGGCTAGTCTAAACCAGTTAGCTGCTTGCCCCTTTAAACATTTTCTAATGAAGATAATCTTCATTTCCTCAGGGACGCGCTTCATATGAAAGAAATCCTCCATTTCTTGGATAAAGATCCGGGGATGATCATTTCCTTCTTCCCAGAATTCCGGTGGGCTGATCTCGTTCATTACCGCATGCGGCCATGATTGAGGTACTGCATGAGTGGCATAGGGGTTGAAAGCATTTACCTCATATATATGAATGCTCGGGTTATTTACGTTTTGTGGAGCTGTGTTAGGGGAAGGCATGGCTATTTGTCCTCGGTTTGGAGGGAATGGAGTGTCACTGAACCATGTCAGCTTATGACTATTCGGGCTTGCTAGTATGGTTGAACGTGCGTTCTGAGCTGTTGGAAACTGTGTCTCCTGTTCCGTGTTTACGCCACTGTTTCTTTCTTTTTCAAGTTCTGATATTTTTGTGTTCATTTCCTCCTGATTCTTTGTATGACTAATTTTACGGACCTGAGTTCAAAGGTAACTTGATCTTCTACGCCTGAGCATTTTTTTGTAACCACGGAATTAATGTGCTGTCTAAGCTGTTCCCACCTTTCTAGCCTCGATTCCAATTATTCATAACCCTGTTGGATATTATCAATGTTGTTTCTTATCTCTCCTACTTCATCTCCCCATTTCTTTTGGCCTTCCTGCAACTTCTGCGTCACATCTGCCTGTGCCTCCGTGATCTCTGTTACTTTAGATTCCACTCTAGCACTGATTATGCTTTCTAGCTTTCCAAATTTTATGTCTAGCTGCTTTTCTATTTTCCTGTCCAAGTTCCTGTCTCTTTCCTGAATTTCCTGGCCTAATTCTTTAAATCTAACTTCTAATTCTCTGTCTCTTTCCTGATTTTTAGCGTCTAGTTTAATGTCTCTTTCCTGATTCTTAGCGTGTAATTCTTTAAACCTAGCTTCTAATTTTCTGTGTTTTTCCTGATTTTTAGCGTCTAATTTACTGTCTCTTTCCTGAATTTCTTGGCCTAATTCTTTAAACCTAACTTCTAATTCTCTGTCTCTTTCCTGATTTTTAGCGTCTAGTTTAATGTCTCTTTCCTGATTCTTAGCGTGTAATTGTTTAAACCTAGCTTGTAATTTTCTGTCTCTTTCTGATCTATTCTGATTTCTATTGACTCGGTTACTTGTTCAAATTCATGAGGATTTTCAACCGTGTTCAGTCTCTTTTTATTTCTCGTAACATGCAATAATCCCTCCAAACTTTTGCATTAATTTTACAATAACTATAAAAAAAAAAAAAAAATTGGCAGTGCCTAAAAAGAAAGTTATTGCTGTGGTGGTGTTTTAACAGAAGAAATTTTGAATTCCTCTCTACCTGGGCACGTCGTTTTCTTTTCGGTAGCTCGCTCTCTACGTGGTCCGATGCTGCCTCCAGTCCTCTGCGTCTACGATGTCTTCCTAGCGGTGCTGTCCTCTTGATTCCTTTGGATGTCTCGAGAGATTATTATTTTTAGTAAAATTTGTCAAAAGCACTGACGAATTAGTGATTGAGATTAAATAGTTGAATGTTAAAAAACAACTGGCATTCAGAACCGACCTGACTCATTACTTGAATGATTTGAAACAGGAACATCATCGATGAAAAAGTTTGTAAATATGACCATATATAGAACAAATGAACCTTTGAGAATAAACATTCAAGTTCGACCAAAGAAATAAGTATCATTTTGAACTCTGTGATCTTCATAGTGGTCCATTTCTGCATTCTTCCAGAAAGAGGGCTAAATATTTTTCCAGCTTTTTCCATAAGACAGAAATGGCAAGCTTAGAGATTTTGGTTTGGGAGCACGCATCTTTCAGAAGGTGCTTTTTCGTTATGAAATTTATAAATAATAAATAAAGAAACTGCATCACTGGCGTTTCATTATATGTTTGTTAAGATTAATCTCTGCTCTGATGACAGTGTCAGATCTTCCGCAGTGCTCCCACTGACATCTAGATGTCAGCATAAAGCTATTTTATTTATTTAAACAGCCTATAGTTCTGTGAAATGATAATTATTAAAATTTACAGTTATTGTACACCTCATTGTAAAGAGTTTAAAAATACCCAATATTAGAAATAATATTTTAAATGGTTGGAAGGCACTATGCAAATAAATAAATCAACTAAATTTAAAATCTAAATGAAATGTTACAGTGCGTGACACTGTACCAGAATTATGTAAATAATTAAAATTTAACTCACATGAATTAGACAGGTGTAATAGTGAGGCTAAAACAAAAATTTAAAAAAAAAAAAAAAAAAAACAGAGAAAGAAAGAAAGAAAGAAAGAAAGAAATAATGTTTCATTTAATACAACAAATTACTCTCAAGGTCTGTTTAACAATTTGCGAAGTTCCACAAAGTGCTGTGCAAAGTTTTATTCAGCATTCACTTGTTCAGGAATTTCACACTCAAGCGGTCTAATATTAAAAACATACAGTTATTGGTTCAAAATGTACGTTTTGAGCAATTAGAATGTCTCTGAGATGTTAATGATTTCTTTGCATTTAATCTTTCTGAACGAGTGCTAAGAATGTATGAACGTGCCAATTATATTTTTATAAAGTTACCACACCTGAATGCATGATTCATTTCAACCTCCAAACTCCATAACGCAAGGGAGTTAATTTAGTACCAGAAATATTCTCAGCTGCATTTGTCGACATACTGGTAAGTTTAATTTCAGAAAGATTAATATTTATTTAAAGTGCGTGGCTGTATTAGCGTCGCCTGAAGCATTAACGCTAAAGAGTTAGTTACAGCTTAACCTCTCTTACTCCATATATATATATATATATATATATATATATATATATATATATATATATATATACATAAGCAGTGATTGTAAAGAATGTAGACAGTTCAATTGCTAAACTGGACTTTTATTCCTATTACTATGTGTTTTATGATAAAACATCATTTATTTATAATTATAATGCGACGTATAATACGTGTTGTTAATACATTATTCTGACGCAAAACTCGAATAATCTAGTAATATTTTGTTGGGTTGGCAACACGTTTTGTGGGAACTACGACATTCTCTCTTGGATATCATGGCCGCTGCGCATAAGTGAGTTGTCCCTATGGTTGGAAGTCTTGACAGAGTGAAAAGCAGTTGATGACACAAAGTGTTGCCATTGTGGTTGAGGCAATTGTTGTTCTGACAAAGTTTGTTAACATACTGTTTATTGCGTTAAATCAGCATTTAGTGAGGAGCAATTCACCATCTAAAAATCCGTTACGGAATCATCCGACGAGAGAAGCTTCTAGAAAAGGGCGGCGGCAGAGGTGACCTGTAGAATTGAGGTAATTCAATCATGACGTCATCCTTTACATTATCTTCCGTAAATTTAAAATTAGTGAACGATTTCCTATTTATCGTGTTTTAAAGCTTAAATGTAACCGTGCATTCCTCAGGATTAGTAATATTGAAAGATAATAGAGGAAGCTACTTTTGAAGTTAGTGTATAATATGTAGATGTGCGTTCCTTTTCTGAACGATTAATTGACAATGTTCTTGGTTCAATCAGGGGCAAATAAACATTCAATAAGGAATGCGGTATAACTAAATCGGAGAGTAATATTGGTTTGGGATTAAAAATTTAAGGCATCCCATACCGAGAGGGTGGAGTTTTGAAATGAATGGTTTATTGCTAAAGTGATTTTAAGCTCGTAGATGTCTTTTATCAGAAGAAAAGTACTGAGGAAGATCTAAATCAATCATCTATATCAATTTTGGCTTTGGATCAGTATGATTTAGCATTACCAAATTCTTACATCACAAGGAACAATTGTTGTGATTTGTCTATAATATGCAGTAGATAGAATGCGTATAAAAAAATTGTATTTAAGTTTTCCTACAACTTCATCTTCAAAGAAGATTAAATTGACCGTAAAATATGCTAGAAAATCCACGCTGTTACATCGCAGATATTGCTAAGTTAATCAACTTTTATTTGTGTCTATTACCATTTTATAGCTGTCGAGATGATCATTTCTGGTAATAAAAATATGCTTTTCAGTCAACTATCTGCTTGCCGCAACCTCAACTCGAACAAGTTGGCGATAATTACACTGTTGATAACAATCAAAATTTCACATAACCTTAAATTATTAAATGTATTTGTAACAAAAATGCAATTACTTAAGCCGTAATTCAACGTTGCATAATCCACTGAACTTGCAAATTAATTCATTATTGTCCTTTAAGCTATGAATACCTAAGAATTACGCTAGGGTATTGAACTACAACTATGGTCTGGCTTTCATTCGCCGACCTCCAAACGGAATAGGCACAGCACACCTTTGTATTAGATTATAATGCTTTTCTTGGTTTCTTCAATGTCTGTTAAGTAATACAATACACACAGTAAAAGGCACATAATTTGAAATACTCCACATTCTGAAAAACAGAGCATGTATGGTTCATGTATTGTTAAAATGAATGGATATATTATTATTATTATTATTATTATTATTATTATTGTTGTTGTTGTTGTTATAATCTTAATCATTATTATTATTTTAATAACAATTATATAGAAATTACAACTTAAAAATACAAAAATGAACATCAATGGTCTATCCTGAAGAGTCGTTAGCAGGTGTCTCTATTGCCCAATAACCAAGACGATCTGAACATTGAAAAAGTGTGGTTTTAGAATTCCAATAGCACGAAATTTTGACCTGTAGTATTAAGTAGGTCTTTCCACGTTGTTTCATATATTTCAGAAAGATCTACATGAAAGTCTTAAATTTGGTGTTATAAAATCAGTGAATTTCAACGTTTACCGCTTAAGGTATATACTATTCTCACTGAGCGTAATTTTCATCAAATAGACGAACAGATAACTAGTCATATTTATGTAAATGTTTAATGAAAGTCTTAGCTTCGTTTCTGTAGACGCTTATCGTTCGTTTACTAATAGGTGAGAAAAAAACGAATTCAGATGATTACAATGCCTTCTAACTTAATGTGACTCCAACATAATGGCTTATTGGGGTATAAAAAGAAAAGAAAAAAGAAACGCGAGATTTTACATTGTCTTACAAGAAATAAAAAGAACGCTTAATAAATTCAGAAATACTACCCAGGGTAATGTTATTCAAATCTACAAAGCCTGCATAATTTTCATGTGAAATAATTATTTATGTACAATCAATAGTACCTGCAATTGGAATATTAATTTTATTTTATTTGTATCTATTTGGTAATGATTTTACTCTCTTTGCACACCATGATATTGATTCCCGTTGGTCTTTATTTTAGGTTTCCCCTTATATTAGTTTTTACCTTCAAGGCTTCAACGTAATACTCAAAGAAAGCATGAGCTTTGCACGTTTGTGGGTGTAATTTACTTTTTAGAAACCTTTTTGCTGGAAATTGTTTGAAAAGAGGCTATTAACACTGTCATCATGAATTTAAATGCAACATACGTAAAAGAAAAGAAAGGGTAAAAATTATTACAAAATAAAGGGAAAAACCCTGCTGTAATTATTTTATTTATAAACCAAGTGTTTCGCCTGTTTGAAGATTTCAAGTCGAACGAGTGGTGTACTCCTTCATTGTTGCTGGTCCTGATGTCTAGTCTTGGTAGTCACTAGTAGTGTGTCCCGATTTAGCGCATTCTTGATGACAGTGTGGTGCGGCATGTCGGTGGCCGTTGTGAGCTACAGATCGTGGGGGTGGGAGTGTTAATGGAGTTTCCATGTAGTTGCTTATGGTTTTCATGTTTTTGTTGGAAACGAGTGAATTGGGTTAATGAACTTTCCGTATTTTTTCACGGAATGTGCTTGGAGATTTCCTGTCTTAAAAGTTTAAATTTGTGAAAGAGATTTTATTTTACTTGGGTGGGCATTATTTAAAAACTGCATTTAGCATTCCACTTTTTTGTCAAACAATTGGGGTGAAAATTTATTAACAGAATGATCCAGGGTAAAACAGTGAGGGTAAAAAAAAAAATAATAAAGTACCTGACTCTAAAAGCCGCCAGAAAAAACTTTTAAGACAAGAATTAACAAAATATGGGAATGTTTTTAACAACTTTTTCTTCATTTCAGGGCAGAAAAACAAAGAAGTAAAAATACCTGTCCCAAGTAGGGTAGCGCCTAAACAGGTTTAAACTTGATTGAGAAAGCAGGTGCCATTCTCCAACGCACAGTACGTCGCTGGAGCGCCAAGTATAATCATCTCCGCCGCAGGTATTGCAATTTTATATTTTTTCCTAGAAGTAAATGCAGTTTAGTGTTGGTACAATGCCGGGACCTAAAAATAATTTTTAGTAGTGTATAATTTTGTTGTGCATTATAGCAATATTTTTTTCCCTCCATAATTGCAGCTTTTGTGCACCAGTACAATATTCTTGCATAATTACACCATTTTTTTCGTTTTATCATAATTTGCATCATAACAATTATTTGGCAAATTTAAATTTTTTTGCATAATTACATTATTATTTGCATATTTTTGCATCTTAACACCTTTTTCCATCTAAAAATCAAACGCGACACGTACCACATGACTTCTTATTTAACTGAGAAGTAATTTTAAAACATCCACCAAAATAATGCCCGCCCAACCAAAAAAATTGAACACGTTTCGAGTAATTTCCAGCAAATTTTAGTGATACATTTTTAGGGTAATAAAGCGGAAACTTCACTAATGCCATTTGCCCACTTCCAGAAATAAGTCGGACACCCTCACCCCACTACACGGAAAGTCCATTAACATAACCCTCAACTCCGCCACCTCTCGCCTCCAACGAGCCACCGCCACGCCGTACCTCATCTTCAGCAAGAATGCGCTAAGGCAGGTCACATTTACTGTCGCTGCATCTTACAGTCAGAATCTTAACTAGAATGTGAAATGTTGGAATTCCTTATCCTTTCGAGTAATTTTATACATTACCCCTACTTACAGATGTTTCATTTGGAAGTTGGAAACAGATATTTTTTTGTGAAACTTTTTTTTTATATTAATAATAACAAATTATTTTCCAGCCATGTTTTCAAGTATTAATGCAAAGAACAGAGTGCATTTTATAGGGATTAAATACTAACGGGTCCTATTTTAAAGAAAATTTCTGTGTTTTAATATGCAGAGTATCTAGCCATATAACATAATGAACCATAACTATAGAGAGTGTTCATAGTTCTTCTTAAACTTTAATCCTCATTTTAATCCGTTTAAGTCATTTTATGGCTTGTGTAGAATGAATTAAAAGTCTTGTTTCCATGTCTTTATACGCAGCAGTACCACATGTTATAAAACTTTATGTTATTAAAGTAGTATAGTATTCACAACTTTTTTGGTAATAGATTAATGATACGTTTAGTACGGGACAATGCTTCATAGATTTTTTTTTTTTTTTTTTTTTTTTTTTTTTGGAAATAAGATAGCAGTTATTCAGTTTAGTTTTCATATTAACTTTTAAGATACATTTCAGTAACGCAGCTCTGCATCTCTGCAATCTCCTGCCGTACAGAATGAGTGTTAACAAAGATCGCTTATTAAAGTGGAATAAATTTAGTCAGTATTTAGTAATTAAGCCACTCTCAGATACTGTTATTAATAATGGGAAACAGGAAATATGCACAAGTTTCTACTCAATATTTGATGTTCGAAAATAAAAGTTGCCGGAGAATTACCTGGTAAAGTGAGGGACGAACCTTAATATCCTCGCCCAATCCACACTTGCTCCTTTGTAGTTACCTTTTTGTCTAAACAGTAACACACTACCAAAAGATACCTGGTAATTTTCCAACTGTCCTACGTTCTTATAGATCAAGCCAAAACTTTTATGAACACCCTTCATAAATAATGAATACATTGATAAACTATTTACTCTCGCTTCCCCACTTGATATCCATTATACTAAACATATACCGAAGTAGATTGCAGAGACCAGTGAACGTTGTTTTCTTCTATGCACCGCATTTATTCACGTATATCATATGGGCGTATGAGAGTAGTTTGATATTAAGGAGATAATTTCGTTATTAATACGTACTTTATTTTTGGACATGGTGCATTTGAAGTACAACGCACTTTATCCAGGTTTGTGATTCTCTGGAGGAAATTGGTTTATTAGAGACCCTCAAAATACTCGTTTACCTCCTGTATGACCTCATCGTTTGACTTAAATTGTGTACGAGCAAGAAAGTTGTAAGTTTCGGGAAAAAACGGTAATAGTGGGAAGCGAGAACAGGTGAATAGGGGGACGCGGGGGCATTTCAAATCGTATTTCGGCAACTCATTCTTAGATACCCGGCTTGAATGCACCGTTGCACTGACGCGGTCAAAAATCTTTTTGGTCATTCCCGCTGACTTCAGTCTCTCCCACATTGATGCAGCATTTTTCAGTTATGATTTTTCCCTTCCCCAGCTAGACAAAATAGAGAATTCCTTCTAAGTTCCTAAAAGCTTTTTAATCACCGGGAACACATTTCTTCTTTTTTCGGAAACGGTTTTTCTTAGTACGATCGACTGTTCAGATTGCTGTTTCGTTTCCGGTGCATGTAAGGGACCCATGTTTCGGTCACAGTGACGAAATTCCGTAAAAAATCTAACGGATACTTCTTAAATATTTCGACATAGTCGATCAAAATTCGCTTGCGATTTCGCTGTTGCTCCGTAGTAAGCAGGCGCGCCATCCATCTCAAGTGAACATTTCATTGTAATTCATTATGCAAAATAACACGAACTGCTCAGTTGAATGTCCATGGTCTTTGCTAAACCGCGCTTTCACATGCAAGTGCGCGAGCCAAGACTTATGGGTGATTTTTCCTCATGGTTGATTTTTGATCTCCAGGATGTAGTCCTTGTTGCTGCTTTTTCTGCTAAGCTTGAACTTCATTTATCGAGTATCGAACGATTTCATATAAAGAGCATGTGCCATCCAATGTATACAAAATGCAATGATGAACTTCCTTTGTGGCCATTCTTCCTTAAAAGAGAATAATATCACACCACGAATTTCATTCAATCTTGTTCATTTTCACTGTCATTCGAAACGCACGTGTGTAACATTTGCGAAAATGGAATGAACATAAGAATGACTTTTTGACATTTTAATATTGTACATTCCGTGTGGCAAATTATTATCTGGCCCTGATGTTTCGTGAGGATGAAGGAAAAGTAAATGTCAACACTATCAACCTAAGGTATGTGTAGCATATTGTCCTCGTTCCACCGGCGGCGTAGTCGTCTGTTAGAGGCTTCGCCGTCACATGCCGAGCGGAAGTAAAGCGATGCTTAGATGTCCAAGTGGTAACGCCAGAAAGCCAGAACAGTGACGAATTGCCCTGCGGGCGGGTTTGAGGGCCACAGTCTTTAGCCGCACCTGCGGCTTTACGTATGCGATTGTTAGGTCTTTATTGGGTTTACTTCTGTTTTGTGCTGTGTAATTGTTTTCGTCTATATTTTATATTTGTAAATTCTGATTATTTGACTAGGTTCATTTATCCATTTGTTGACCATGGGCAATGTTGCTAGATGGTCATACTTTAACTACCGACCATGGCCAAGGCTGCTTAACCTACTATCACCCATCCAAATGGTGTCCATGCTACATGCTACTTAACCTCCCGGATTGACTTTGGGAAGCATTGGAGACACCGCTTTTCTGGGGAAACCCTGGTTGAATGGTTCATTAGGTTTCCAAGGTGTCCCTTGGGACCGTGTATGATAGGCATCGTATTTTTTTTTATTTAAAAAAACGAGATCAGACCTCGTTTCTATTCCCTTCTGAGCAACTTGAAGTCTCATTTGAAATATGTCTTACTAAGCGATAAATGTGCACACTGGAAAATAAATATGCCAGAAAAAAGGAAGAGTAGCAAACATGGCAAAGTTACGGTGTTAATTGAGAACAATGTCTGCTTTTGAGGGAAAATAGATTGAAGACTTGTACAAAATATGTTTTCCGCCTTCATAATCAATAAGGGGAAAGGTTGAAAGGTTGAAATACTGGGTGTCAATGGCGTTAGGTCTAAGTGATAAAATCTAAATTATAGAGTAAATGAAATATTTTGATACGTTTTTACCTCAGATAAATACGAAATGCACTTGTCTTGTTGGATTTCCAGTAATGTTTATATTAACGGTAATTTCTGGTTCGTGATTCAACATCCGCTACAGGCTAAAGAACTAATTCAGAGTTGTTTGTTAGCGCATGATGGTGAAAGTAGGTCTGCTAGCACGAACCATCGGCACTCTCCTGCTGCATTCTGCACTATATTGCCAACGCTTTTTTAACCGAAGCACATGTTGTTTCGGTTCAAGGAAAACTGTACTTTCCTAATTCGTGAACAATTTATATTGTGATTTTATTCTTCTTATAGCTCTTATATGTGTTGTTATCGTTATAGCAGCATGGCTACAATAAGTGTTAATGCTTAACATATGCACTCGCAGTAGAGCTACAGAACTGGAACACAGTTTTTCTCGATCACCACAAACGCCAGGGGCTGAGAAAGAACGGCTAGACTGTAGAAAGCAATCTTTATATGCATATTTATGGATGTTACCGTTGTCCCCCTTTAGTGTGCGAACCAAGCGATTTATCTAAATACCTTTGCAGCATAAATAACCTACTTCATAGCGGTAATTATTGTTGAGTAAGAAAAAGGACATCATGGTTTGTTCCGCAGTACATCTCGTGGCAGTGTGTTCCCTCAAAGACGAAAGAGATAACATTACCCATTCAGGTTGCTAAGATTTGTTCCGCACTTCAGTAGCCGTTCTGTGTTAGACCAAGTGCCACATTGTTGTTATATAAAGAAATAAAGCAGTGATAAAAACGAGAACCATAATTTCATTTAGCTATTAATGAATTATGTCACAATCTACAGTACTGCATTGATACATCCGACCTTTTGCATAACATTCCAACAACCACTTGAAATGCAAAAACAAAAACATGAAAAGTACCTATATATGCCTGCCTCTCTCACACGTAACGTTCCATAATTTGGTATTTTATTTTACATTTTGCAAAACTTTAAATTTGTCATATTAAAATCTGATTAAAATACAAATATACTGCACGTATATGAAATGCTTTGTTTGCTATTAAATTATCTCTCAGCAACGAATTATCTGTACTTGGTGCGAGGGAATTAGATACAAAAATTGCATGTTCAGTTCGCCATTAGATCGGTTGAAATAATACAAAATTTAAATGAAAATAGCTAGAAGTCATATTAGGTCAAAATTCTTGCAATGTGGCTCATTTAGATGCAAGGTTAAACGTTTATAAGCCCAATGCGGTTTGTATTTGTAGAATTAAATAAAGTTTTTACTCTTTGGTACTGCTCGTTTAATTAAAATATAATCAGTAATGTTATGCAAATAACATCACATAAATAATTTCGTCATTAATGGGAGTGTATCAAATGAGAAATATCTTCTCAAATTATACTTTCAACTCTTCATAGCAAGAACATGAGCATAATGCGCTTTGGATACAAATTTTCCTAAAGAGGAAAACTTGTTGCTAAATATTAAATTTCCCTAATGTGTAAGGTGTAACGTGTTTTCACTCCATGGCTCTTTCTTTTTCTTACAGATAAGATGAATACCGAGGAATTTCAATGTGTGGGTGAGTACTGTTTGACTTTTTAGTTTGACAGAAATAATTCAATAAACTTTTGTAGTTTGAGCGATTGAAAGCGTTAAGCCAAGACTTTTACTGTGACTGGTTTTAAGTCGGAAACTCTTGCATACGGTCACAAAGGCTTATAACCGGAAGCTGGTGTGTTTAGCATACAGACAACACGTTACATGTGGGCAAAAAATCCTGTGTGTGTCACAGTCATACTTCCCGTACTTAGATTTACAGCACGTAAGGGAACCTCAAGTCTGTAAAAACAGGCTTCTGAACATAATTAATCCGATGCCTCCTGCTCTGAATTAAATAGAGCACAGATAAACATAAACTAAGATGTTAATGTGTGTCATTTGATAAACGAAATAAATAAAATAATACACTTATATCATTGCAACGACACAAAGAAAACGGTTCAACTGCATAAGGTCTGGGAAGTAGGTGTCAGAGGAACCGGTAAGAACACGTGTCTCTCTGCTCTTGCTACCCAGGCTCTAACTTTCAGTTCAAATCAATGCACAAAATATTAAAAATAATGCTTGAGCAAAACAGATGATAATGGAGAGTGGAAGATTTTGTCTGGTGCGTAGCGAAGATCGGTCTTCATGAAATATAAGGGTAGTAGATTCGAATTCCTTTTATTTTAGAAGTTAACATTTGATTAATATATGTAGTATATATTAATATACATGTAAAATAAAAATATTTAGAATTAAAAATTTTTATTTTTAATTGTAAGTAGTTTAAAGTTGGCAACATGTCCTCTAAATTATTATTATAATTATGGTTTTTATTATTATTATTATTATTATTATTATTATTATTATTATTATTATTATTATTATTATTATTATTATTATTATTATTATTATTATTAAATTTATTATTGTTATTATTATCATCATCATTGTTGTTTTATTGTTGTTATTACTGTTGTTCTTATTGTTGTTATTATTATGATTATTAGTAGTATTACTAGTAGCAGTAGTAGTAACAGTAGCAGTAATAGCTGTAGTAGCAGCATTAGCATAACTAGTATTAATAGTGGTAGTAGTGGCAATGCTAGTAATGGTAGTTGTAGTAGCAATATTACCAGTAGTAGCAGTAGTAGTGGTAGTGTTAGTAGTAGTGGCATTGGAAGCAGTAGTAGCAGCAGTAATAGTATTAGCAGCAGTAGTAGTAGAAGTAGTAGCAGTAGTAGTAGTAGTAGTAGTAGTAGTAGTAGTACTAGCAGTAGTAGTAGAAGTAGTAGTAGCAGCAGCAGCAGCAGTAGTAGTAGTAGTAGTAGCAGTAGTAGTAGTAGTAGTAGTAGTAGTAGTAGTAGAAGTAATAACAGCAGCAGCAGTAGTAGTAAAAGTAATAGTAGTAGAAGCAGCAACAGTAGTAGTAGCAGCAGTAGTGGTAGAAGTAGTAGCAGCAGCAGCAGCAGCAGTAGTAGTAGTAGTACTAGCAGTAGTAGTAGAAGTAGTAGTAGTAGCAGCAGCAGCAGTAGTAGTAGTAGCAGCAGTAGTATTAGAAGTAGTAGCAGCAGTAGTAGAAGTAGTAGCAGCAGCAGCAGTAGTAGTAGTAGAGGTAGTAATAGGTGCTGCAGCAGCTGTAGTAGTAGTAGTAGTATTAGTAGTAGTCGTAGTAGTAGCAGCAGCGGTATTTGTAGTAGTAGCAGTAGTAGTATTAGAAGCAGTAGTAATAGAAGTAGTATCAACAGCAGCAGTAGTAGTAGCAGCAACAGCAGTAGTAGTAGTAGTAGTAGTAGTAGTAGTAGTAGTAGTAGTAGTAGTAGTAGCAGCAGAAGTAGTAGTAGTAATAGTAGTAGTAGCAGCAGCAGTAGCAGTAGCAGTAGTGGAAGTAGAAGCAGCAGCAGTAGTAGTAGCAACAGCAGCAGTAGTAG
Source organism: Metallyticus violacea (assembly GCA_030762175.1). Lineage (NCBI taxonomy): Eukaryota > Metazoa > Arthropoda > Insecta > Mantodea > Metallyticidae > Metallyticus > Metallyticus violacea. The sequence continues at coordinate 56,260,597 of CM060846.1, forward strand.
TAGTAGTAGTAGTAATAGTATTGTAGCAGCAGCAGCAATAGTAGTAATAGTAGTAGTCGTAGTAGTAGTAGTAGTAGTAGTAGTAGTAGTAGTAGTAGTAGTAGTTGCAGCAGCAATAGTAGCAATAGTAGTAGTCGTAGTAGTAGTAGTAGTAGTAGTAGTAGTAGTAGTAGTAGCAGCAGCAATAGTAGTAATAGTAGTAGTCGTAGTAGTTTTAGTGGTAGTAGTGATGGTGGGAGTAGTGGTAGTGGCGTTAATGGTACTAGTAGTACTGGCATTAGTAGTAGTAGTAATAATATTATTGTTTTTTTTTTCTACCAAATGTAGATCCTGAAAACTTTGAGAATGCACAGAAATTGAACTACGTAATGGTTGAACCCAGCAAAAGAAATGAATCAATAGGCTGTGACACTTTTGATGAAGAACTAGAGGAAAACAGCGAAGACCTTCACTGCGAAGAGAAAGCAAATAGTCCTGACTTTATGGAAGGGGATAATCTTGCTGAACCCATTCAGAATTTTCAAGCTTCTGACCTCAAAGATGAGGAATATGATTATGAACGCCATCCTCAACTCGATTCTGAATGCGTACAGATTCCTGCATGCGATTCTGAATGGGTATGGGATTCTGAATACGATTCTCAACGCAATTCTGAATGCGTACACATTCCTGCATGCGATTCTGAATGCGTACGGGATTCTGAATACGATTCTCAACGCGATTCTGAATGCGTACACCTTCCTGCATGCGATTCTGAATGCGTACCTGATTCTGAATACGATACTCAACGCGATATTGAATGTGTACACACTGCTGCATGCGATTCTCAATGGGTACAAGATTCTGAATACGATTCTCAACGCGATTTTGAATGCGTACACATTCCTGCATGCGATTCTCAATGGGTACGGGATTCTGAATACGATTCTCAACACGATTCTGAATGCGTACACATTCCTGCATGCGATTCTCAATGGGTATGGGATTCTGAATACGATTCTCAACGCGATTCTGAATGCGTACACATTCCTGCATGCGATTCTGAATGGGATTGGGATTCTGAATGGGTATGGGATTCTGAATACGATTCTCAACGCGATTCTGAATGCGTACACATTCCTGCATGCGATTCTGAATGGGTATGGGATTCTGAATACAATTCTCAACGCGATTCTGAATGCGTACACATTCCTGCATGCGATTCTGAATGCGTACGGGATTCTGAATACGATTCTCAACGCGATTCTGAATGCGTACACATTCCTGCATGCGATTCTCAATGGGTATGGAATTCTGAATATGATTCTCAACGCGATTCTGACTGCGTACACACTCCTGCATGCGATTTTCAATGCGTACGGGATTCTGAATACGATTCTCAACACGATTCTGAATGCGTACACATTCCTGTATGCGATTCTCAATGGGTATGGGATTCTGAATACAATTCTCAACGCGATTCTGAATTCGTACACATTCCTGCATGCGATTCTGAATGCGTACGGGATTCTGAATACGATTCTCAACGCGATTCTGAATGCGTACACATTCCTGCATGCGATTCTCAATGGGTATGGAATTCTGAATATGATTCTCAACGCGATTCTGACTGCGTACACACTCCTGCATGCGATTTTCAATGCGTACGGGATTCTGAATACGATTCTCAACACGATTCTGAACGCGTTCCAATTCCTGCATGCGATTCTCAAGTGGTATGGGATTCTGAATACGATTCTCAACGCGATTCTGAATGCGTACACATTCCTGCATGCGATTCTCAATGGGTAAGGGATTCTGAATATGATTCTCAACGCGATTCTGAATGCGTACACATTCCTACATGCGATTCTCAATGGGTACAGGAATCTGAATACGATTCTCAACGCGATTCTGAATATGATTCTCAACGCGATTCTGAATGCGTACACATTCCTGTATGCGTTTTTCAATGGGTACAGGAATCTGAATATGATTCTCAACCCGATTCTGAATGCGTACACATTCCTGCATGCGATTCTGAATGGGATTGGGATTCTGAATACGATTCTCAACGCGTTTCTGAATGCGTACACATTCCTGTATGCGATTTTCAATGGGTACAGGAATCTGAATATGATTCTCAACGCGTTTCTGAATGCGTACACATTCCTGTATGCGATTTTCAATGGGTGCGGGATTCTGAATACGATTCTCAACGCGATTCTGAATGCGTACACATTCCTACATGCGATTCTCAATGGGTACAGGAATTTGAATATGATTCTCAACCCGATTCTGAATGCGTACACATTCCTGCATGCGATTCTGAATGGGATTGGGATTCTGAATGGGTATGGGATTCTGAATACAATTCTCAACGCGATTCTGAATGCGTACACATTCCTGCATGCGATTCTGAATGCGTACGGGATTCTGAATACGATTCTCAACGCGGTTCTGAATGCGTACACATTCCTGCATGCGATTCTCAATGGGTATGGAATTCTGAATATGATTCTCAACGCGATTCTGAATGCTTACACACTCCTGCATGCGATTCTCAACGGGTATGGAATTCTGAATACGATTCTCAACGCTATTCTGAATGCGTACACATTCCTGCATGGGATTCTCAATGGATATGGGATTCTGAATACGATTCTCAACGCGATTCTGAATGCGTGTACAATTCTGAATCCGATTCTGAATCAGTATGCAATTCTCAACGCGATTGTGAATGCGTGTACAATTCTGAATCCGATTCTGAATCCGTATGCAATTCTGAACGCGATTCTGAATGCGTACACATTCCTGCATGCGATTGTGAATGGGTGTGCGATTCTGAATACGATTCTCAACGCGATTCTGAATGCGTGTACAATTCTGAATCCGATTCTGAATCCGTATGCAATTCTGAACGCGATTCTGAATGCGTTTGCGATTCTGATTACAATTCTCAATGCGATTCTGAAAGCGTATACCTTTCTGCATGTGGCTCTGAATGCGTATACGATTCTGAATGCGTGTGGGATTCTGAATACGGTTCTCAACGCGATTGTGAATGCGTGTACAATTCTGAATCGGATTCTGAATCCGTATGCAATTCTGAACGCGATTCTGAATGCGTTTGCGAATCTGATTACAATTCTCAATGCGATTCTGAAAGCGTATACCTTTCTGCATGTGGTTCTGAATGCGTATACGATTCTGAATGCGTGTGGGATTCTGAATACGGTTCTCAACGTGATTCTGAATGGGTGTACAATTCTGAATCGGATTCTGAATCCGTTTGCAATTCTGAACGCGATTCTGAATGCGTTTGCGAATCTGATTACAATTCTCAATGCGATTCTGAAAGCGTATACCTTTCTGCATGTGGTTCTGAGTGCGTATACGATTCTGAATGCGTGTGGGATTCTGAATACGGTTCTCAACGTGATTCTGAATGGGTGTACAATTCTGAATCGGATTCTGAATCCGTATGCAATTCTGAACGCGATTCTGAATGCGTTTGCGAATCTGATTACAATTCTCAATGCGATTCTGAAAGCGTATACCTTTCTGCATGTGGTTCTGAATGCGTATACGATTCTGAATGCGTGTGGGATTCTGAATACGGTTCTCAACGTGATTCTGAATGGGTGTACAATTCTGAATCGGATTCTGAATCCGTATGCAATTCTGAACGCGATTCTGAATGCATTTGCGATTCTGAACGCAATTTTGAATCCGTATGCGATTCTGAATATGATTCTGAATGCGTGTCCGTTTGTAAATCCGATTCGGAATTCGATTCTGAATCGGAAGAGGAAGTGTAAGATTTTGAATACATTCAGCAAGATTACTTACCGGTTTCCGAATAAGAAATGTCCAATTCGGATCCCAAACACAGTAGTTGCAGTTTAGAAAGGATAAGATTATAAGGTCTATTTTTCTCAGGAACTCACATCTATTACACCAAAGCAGGAAATTTAATTTTTGATATCAAAAGCCAAAAGTGTACTTCTGATCCCAAAGGGGAACGTCACCCTGCAGATACCGTAGAGGACTGTGACATTGTCTCTCCGAAACACGGAACACATTCCAAATACAATGTTAAGAATGGCAGCTGATATTGATGATTCCAGTTACCCCTGTCAGTGAGGGGTGTTCTCATTTTCTGAGAACGGAAATGCAGTAAATAGATGCATTTTTTTCTTCCTGATCGTCCTATATTTGGTACAACTTTTTAACTTTTCAAATAACCTTACAAGAAATATTCTTAACTTTCCTCACAGTAAGAAATCGCTCAATTTTGTCAGTTAGATGTTTATTTATTCAAATTAACTGTGCATTGTGGCATTGCTTCGTTACTTTTTGCCTTAAAAGTTAAAAATTAACAAAGACATTGTTATTTCTGATTTCTTGAGGAGTAGCATTGTTACAAGTTTCAAGACTGGAACTATTTCAAATTTCTTATCTGTAGTTTATTTTGAGGTGCAGACATGACTAACACGTGTCTTTTATGAATCTGTTTTACGTTGCCAAAAACTTCGCAATGCATACAAAGCTTTCCTAATTTATGCTTGTTCTGGATCATTAAATATCTAATTGCTGTTCTACATTTTGCTGTATACCTTAAGATATTTTTACCAGCCTCAAGGCAGTTTTGTTATTAAATATCACTACAATATTACATAAAACATCGCATGTTCTTGTAAAACATAAATATAAATTTGGTAATGATTCGTTAGCATTTCCCATTGCAATTCGCCTGAAACCTGGCGATTAAATTTATTTGCTAGCTTACTTTATATTTAACTGTGTTACCGACCCCCTGTAGCGGCTGTTCATTCATTTAGCAACTAAAAAGTATTTATTGAAGAAAAAAATGTCCAAATATTCACAAACACACACACACACACACACACACACACATATAAGTTTTATTATAAAATGAAAAGCACTGGTGTGGAACAATGCAGTTAATTAATAATAAGAATGTTAAATGTAAAAAATAAATACATAAAAAGCTGAAAGTTTAATGCCAATTAGGGTTATTGCCGATTACTAAGGCTAATGGTGACGCTTTTTCCTTTAAACAAGCGTAAATTTATATTGGAAACATCGCCTATTTGGTGTACTACCTTTTAATATTTACACCATTTCATTATGCATATCTAAATACCTCTGTATTGTTAATCACATTTACTTACTTATTTACTTACTTATTTACTTGTTTATTTATTTATTTGTGGATAATCATATTTGGCTCATATATATTCATCTTTATGCTGCATAACAGCAATTACTATTTGGATTTATGCTGTTACTATAGATGAAAATTAATAATTAAAAAAACTATATTATTTTATACACCAATGCCTGCTTATTAGGAAATGTATCTCATAAAATTTAACATTCTAATATAAAGCTTTTCTTCATAAAACTATGCAAATGGAGTTATAAAAGAAAGCCGATAATAGTGCTAATTTAGAATATGATTTGAAATAATTTAATTCATAAATAAACTCATAATTATTCTACGAAATTATTTTGTTGCTAAATGAATATAATACCAGCAAAACAACATTTGATTCCACAGTATATAAATAAAATATGCTTATTTTGGAAAACACTTGTTGTACTTTAATAAATGAGGTTTTCTTAAAATTATAGTTGACACAAAATGTATTAATACATCTGCTTTAAAAAAAGGAGTACCCTTTGTGCAGAAGATTTGTAATTTTTAAATACTTAACCCTTCAGTTTAACAGAACTTGGTATTGCTAGTTCAATAAAAGAAATAAAACATATAAATAAGTTTATCATATTATGTTGTTTGGATTGCTTAAAGGCATAAAGAAAAAGAGATTAGTTAGTAAGCATTAAGTTTCTAGTTAATTTACATTACGATAAAATGCCATTCTAAATTTGTATTACATTATTATAAGCCTTTCTTTAGAGGTATTCAATTTCATATTATGTTAAAATTGAGTGTTAAAGGCTGTTAAAAGAGTTTTAGAGGTATATCTTTATGAATCACTAGTTGAAAACTTTTATGACAATAGAACATGTATACTTTTGCTGCACTTTTCATTAAAAGAAACAATCTTGATGCATAAATATTATTTATTCATTTATTTACCTTTCACCTTCCGTTTCCTTTTCATACACTTTGTTCTGAAGTATGAGAAATTTCAAGCCTTAATCTCATGCTTTACAAGACTGTTAACCGCATGAATAAATTCTAAAATTGGAAAGAAAACGTTCACATAGAAAACGTTCTAGGATACTGCAAAAACTCTTTATTACACACAGTTTATTGGCGTAGGAAGTGCCTCCAGCGAGGTTGTAACAAGTCAGATATTCTTCCTTCCATTAAAAGCTGAAGAAGCTAATCAAACTTAAGTAATGCTCAGAGTTCAAGCGATTCCGGAAGCCATCACGCTTAATGTGTATGCAAAAGCTTTATGCACTTCAGCTGTTTCCCTAAATTCCCGTACATATTAATTGAAGTATAATACAAATAGTTTAATATTTTTCAGAATGTTATACATCAACAAACAAATTCTTGTATAATTGAACACCTGGAATTTAATATGACACTTAACAAATGTACGAAATATCAGTACAGCAGAATGGTTTATTATTATAATTTCATTTGGTAAAATAAGCACATAACATATAACGCTTTGTAACCATCTGTTTAATTTTTATCAACATGTTCACCAAATGACATATCCTTGTAAAAAGTTGTTTAAAGTTCTCAAAACATATGAGAGTGGATGTGCATTTTAAAGGGGGAAAAAAAAAACAAGCGAAAACACACATGCGCTTACAAATAAACATATTTTGGTTACCAATGGGAAAATGAAATATTATTTCACAGAAATGTAACGTTTTTGAAGAAACATATTCCAACAATGTCACAACCTGTTTTTCATTTGTTAAGAACGTCTTTAAAATATGTAAATGAAAATCTCTGGTTCCTTCTTTGCACACTGAGGCTGGATATGTTGAACGTTGAAATTTCAGCATTTAACACACCCTAAAAATTGCAAATAATGGGAACAAGGCACGGTAATTATCTGACACGAACTGGTATTAGCTCACTATTGCAGAAAATATTTACTTATTTATCTTAGCAGATATCAGTGGCACTGTCGGTCATATTGTTCTCCAAGGCATAAAGCAATGGAAAGAATCATTCGCCTGCTGAAAATTAAAGTGCACGACATAACACTAGTTCTTAAAATTTTCTTATTATGAAATAAAATAACAATTGAGTATTTAGAAAGGTCATATTTAAGCTTTGATTAGTCCGAGATTAATTCAATTTTAGATTAACTCTAGCACCTTAACTACAGTGGAACCATTTAAAGCCTTCCATTCACAAGTCGGCCGTTTATCGGAATGATCTTCCCCTTTCCATCGCTGGCATTCTCCTCCGTCCAGTTATGGCATAATTGGGAAGTGTTTGCAACAGTAGGCAGGTAAGTCATGCATAAAGTGTAAGAAATTGTGTGGTACAAGAAGTAGCGAGCTAAAATTTAGAAAAGATACCTTTCTGCCCTGCTCTATGAAAACAATATAATACTTAGTGAGTAGGTTTTATGCAACAGGTTCTGTTACAGATCGTGAAAGGAAACCACCATGCCATGTGCTTAGAAGAGAAACACTTGATGAAACGGCTTCCTTACATCATAGTTCTCGAAAATCAGTGACACGTCTAGCACGGCAGAAAGAAATTTCTGAAAGGTTTGCAGGATAGGTTACAGATACGATAAAGTTAAGAGTCCCAGATGATAGGAAACATTTTCAGTATCTCCTGCAACATGCTTGAGTACAGAAATATTTTAGTTTATATTTAGTACCTAAGCTTTAAAATGGGGAATTGTTAGGCGCCGTAGTTTCGCGGTGTCAGAAGCGCCTGTTATGGGGAATGTGTCGGTAAGTCACCAATTTCGAAATGGAAGGTTTTAATATGCCTCTCTATACATAGCCTACTTTCTAGTCGAATAATAAGCATACCATCAAAAGGGCATCAAGTAATACATTACTAAAAGTTTCATGAAGCGAAAGCAATTTCCTTGCTGTGCTACCGCACAATTTGTAATGAAGGGAAACTTCCATGTTCACCGTACACCAGAAAAAAAAATCATACAATTTTACCATTATAAAGTTATTTTATAATTTTTAAATATTTCATGCATCTATCAGCAGCTATTTTAAGCCTATATATCAGTAAATAGTGATACTTTCTTTTTACATAGGCAGAAATAATTCTTTTCTTGAAGAACGGGGTTTTGATTTTGTGGTAATTCCTAAGTATTATAAACATGTCGAAATCTCAGCTCGATAAATTGTAAATCACGAGGTAACCTTAACTCGCATTGAGATGGTGCAAAGTTTCACACCAACCAACATATATATATATATATATATATATATATATATATATATATATACTATTAATAGAGTAATAAGAACTTCTAAAAAGCATAAAAACTCATAAAAAACACTCAGAGTAAAATATAAAAAGGTTCATATAAAATTTCATACTAAAAACCGTAAAATTGAACACTAAAATCAGTGAACAGTTCATTTTCATCACGTGACCAAGAGCCAAGCTCGAAATATAGTGTGATTTTAGTGTTCAATTTTACGGTTTTTAGTGTGAAATTTTATGTGAACCTTTTTATAATGCACTCTGAGTGTTTTTTATGAGCTTATATATATATATATATATATTATTATTATTATTATTATTATTTTATGGTTACGCCGCTTTTCTTTTGTTTATCGTGGCATAATCATTTATACTTTACGAAATTGAAAACTCGCTATTGCAATGCACACATGTGGTTAAAATTGACATAATGTTACATCTTTCTTTTTTTCATTAATATACATCATGTTCATATTTTGACGACATTGCAAATTAAATAGTAGTATGTTTTTGTAACTTTATTACATCGAAATTGACTGGGAATTCTTATTTCTGTAAATACAATTATTTTTTTATATTGCCAACCCTTTTCATTTAACGGTTTTTTCTGTATATCTGTAGAAATTATGGCGTTCTGGAAATATATTTTTCGAAAAATGTAACCAGAAAGTTTGATAAAGTGTATTTTTTATATTTGAATTTTTGAGATCTAACCTACAACAAGCACAACAAATAATATAACAAAAGATTTTCACTTCTGAGCACCCTGCAGTTTCCCAGTTTACATAATTAGTATCTGTTTTGACTCACAGGTAAGCATGGGAAATATTTTGTATATGAACTACTGACAATCGGAAACTATGACCGGCGACTTAAAATTAAAACCGTCTGATTTTCAAATATACACTGCAGCGGTATTAATAAGGGGGGGGGGGGGTCGGCTGGAGCATTCGTCATGCTGCTGAGATGATGCTCACACCGCTGCTATGAAGTGTTGACCCATACGTCAGAACCAATGCTCCGGCACATGAATGAAGTATTTATTTTTAGTTTTTGGAATCTCAGGGTTATATGTGTTTGTTTGTTTTTTGTTTTGGAATGTATGCACGTTACCAGGGAGACTGGATGGGAGCTGGAAACACTCTCCTTCACTTCAACACACATGCAAATTCCTTTTGAGAATTGTTTATTCACAGTTACAAAGCCGATGAACCCCTTTTATTTACATAAATTATAATTTCTAGCCAGGAGAGAATCTCGGACTATTTGACAATAAGGGAGCTAGGTAAGTCACTTAACCTGGGCTAACTGCAGACTGTCTGAACTGCTACAAAACTCACCAAAACTGCTTAGAACTCGTCACACTGCTCTGATCAAACTGCGTAACTAAAAACTTGATCACACTGCCACTACCTTAACTGCGGGGTTTGACTAAAAACTCATCAGACTGCTTAAAAACTGCTCCTGCCCTAACTGCTAAAAATGATCAAGGACTGCGTCAAGACTGCGTCAAGATTCTACAAAAACTGCCGAAAACTGCTACGAAACTGCGTCGAAGATTGTTCAAAAACTGCGTCGCCAACTGCTCAAGGACTGATACGAAACTGCTCCGGCCTGACCTGCCTCACGACTCATCAGAAAACTGTTTAAAACTGCGGGGCTTTTCTGTTTTCCATAACTTTTATTAGATCGTCAGTCGGTCAGTCTCATGTATGTTCTTTTAATTTTGTATTCGAATTCTCGTAGCTTCCGTTTACGTCCTACTCCTAGGTTAGCTACATGAGAAACACGTGGTTCCCGATTCGTTCCCAATAGGCTCTTTTTTGGCGCCGATTTCTGTAAGAGTCCTCCTACTAACGAACTCCTGGGCTTGTTTATTTAATTTTTCCCCTCTGATCTCCCCCTCAAGTTTTATTTGTGTTAGAAACATGTCCCGTTAGCCTTTGTTCGAGTTGCGTCTTTCAAGGTCTTTCTGCTATACTGTCGCCCTAGCTAGCTGTATTGGGATCGGAATTTTTATGACTTGGCTATTCTTTGTATAGAGGTCGAACAGGTCTTTAGGGATGGATACGATTATAGAATTTAATTTTTGGAATTCTACATGGAAGACCACAAGAGGTTTTCTGCATCGTTCTGCACTCTTAATAAAATGTTATATCTTTGGAATCAATAATGCAGGCATCACCCTCCTTTTCGCAGGACAAAAAGCTTCTTCCCGTCTCTCAAATTGATCACCCCCACATTCCCCCCCCCTTTTTCGGACATTTGGAAGCAGGAAAAGTAGCTGGGAGAAAGATCTGAAATAACGGTGGGTGGTTCACTAGTGTCACTCACATATTCCCATGTTTCCAAATCGGTGTAAACAGAAGCATTCTGTTGGTGAAGTAATAATCCTTACAGTCCACACTTTTGTCTTTTATCTGTTAATATTCGTAATACTCTGGGAAGACACCCTATGGTATAAGAGTTGCCAGTAATTGTTTTAGTTTCCTGAGATAGAATGGCTACAATATGGCCAATAGCTGAGAAGAAACTGGCACCTCCTTCCAGAATACACTTAGACATCTATTTATCTTTACTGGGAGTGGTCGTTTGGCAAGATCTAACCGGCGCTTAGTTTTGGTAAATTCATCTTTTAACACCTCTGAAGATATCGTAGACATATCGAGAGTTACCATTGTCGAAGCGAAGAATAATTTCCTGGCACCATACTATTCTTATACTCTTTCGTTTTTCTTTGAGGCCAACAAGTTTCCCCAAATGTTTGTGCAGGAATTTTGACTCCTTTGACGAATAAATACCTTGTGTCGGTAAGTCACAAGTGGATCGTTCTTCACTACGGCTTATACACCAGCGATGCTTTCCATTGCGACTGCTGCCCTCTATGCTCCTGTTCTTCTTCCAATAAGGTGTGCAAATCAGACATAGATTTTTGTACTTAAAAGGGCAGAAGTTGGAAAGGTTTTCTTGTATTTTTCCAGGAATTGTTGTTAGTTGAGGCCTAAGTTATACTTGTAAAATAACCGTCAGATGAACTCTATTTTGTAACATTATGCTGGGTGTACATGAATATACATGAAGATTTGGTGCTATCTTCGCTGTGTTACTCAATGCACATTTTTAAAGATTATCGGTCAAATAAGTGTACTATTAATTAGTATGACGACCCTTCAGTGGAATAGAGGACGAACTAAACATATTCTTACCACAGTTTTGCCTTCCATTCCCTTTTGTTGGCCTACCTTCATTTGGGAATATCCTTTGATCTCCTTACAGTTTATTTTCTAATTCATAACAGTGAATTCTAGTTTCTTCAGTTGTTATAGTGTCAAAAGTTGGACCATCGGGGGATTATTTTTAAGCATGTACTTGCATCAATGGACAAGTGCTTACTTATCAGATAATTCGTTCCTAATAGCTTAATTGCTTTATGATATATAGATCTATAAAACACTTTATTACACTCTCTCTATATACGTTAACAATAATGAATGACGTACAAACCTTAAACACCGATATATATTTGCTTGCAATTACCATGTCCGGCGATACACGCATTGCGAACATATTTTCTACGAAAGGTTTTGAATTTTACGTATGTGTTATCTGCAAATAAAACACGTTATTAACATTGCTGTCAATGAGGAAATATATAATATTTTATGCTAAATTCTATATAAAATTAAGTAAATACATACATAAAATATATGAAATGTATGAAATGTATATAAAATTACAGAGTATCACGTAATTTATTACATAATGTTTTCCAGTTAAAATGTTGTTACTTCATTTTGATTGTCTGAAGACATTTACTTTGTTGCTTTAGGCACCTATCAAAGCTGCATAAAGCAAAAACTAAAATTTTGAATGAAACAGGATGGAATAAAGTCACATGCACTACCTCTTTCACGTAGTATATAGCTGAGTGGTCATGATGCGAGCATTCGACAGTGAGGGCCGCAGCACCTCAGTAGTGAATTTGGGTGATGCCTTGCACTCTGGTTACGCATAGCCGCATCCGCAACAGCGGGTCACGGCGCTGAGCGACTGATCTGGATGGGATCAGCCAAAACATGCCACCCGTTTAGTGAACTCCGGTGGCGATGTTGGCGTCGCGGTCCTCGGCGTCCAGAAATGCAATCCGAAGAAGAGGCGTGGCGCCACGCTGTGAGTAATTTCTCGCAGCTCGGAAGGCTGAGAGTCAGTGCCACTGTGCAGAGCGTAACACGTACTGGGCAAATATGTCCCGCGGAACCACGTCTTGAGCTGGTGGGCTGGCGGCTGAGTCAGCAGGGAGTGCTGACAATGGTTGCGAAAGATACGTTGATGATCTGACGATGGATGTCGTCTAGCTGTCCTGGAGGCCCTGCTGCGTGTGGGACAATTCGTGTGCTCCCTTGATGCCTGAGTAATGGCAGCAGGTTCACGCCAGGCTAAGCGACTGGGAAATTTGGAGGGGTCAGAGAAGTGACAGGGTTTCGGCTGAGCTAGTGGAGCAGGTGAGTGTGTATTATTCTTATTCTGCTTCTTCTTCCCATGCACCTTTTCGGCAGAGTGAATGTGGCGGCTTGGGTGGTGAGTACTACGGAGACGGCGCTGTAGGTGTCGGTGCTCTTCTTGGCGAGGCGGCGCAGGTTGTCCATGAGCCAATCTCGAAGTGACGAAGAGCCACCGTGTGTTGTAGTAGAGCTAGAAGTGCGTGTTTTCAGTATGGTCCGCCATCAGACTTGAACTCCTGCTCAGTTCTGTCTCAGCTTTAGTTTCCTGCTTTACATTACTTTATAGTACGCTGTTAGTGATACGGTATGGATAAGATTACTTATGCAGTATTAGCCGATATGTACCTCGATCACGGTATCGCTCAATGCAATGGAGCTGTTCCGGCAGCAATGACAACCTCATCACTTCGCATTTGTAGCTGTACAAAGGTATCTGCAAAAACCGGCTGCTTCACTGTTAGTATGCGAGAAACTGGCGGTGAGAGGAATGTTAAAACGGCAGATCTTGAAGCGGATGTTTTAAATGCAGTGTGTGACAACCCCGCCACTGTGATCGTCGTATTGCACGAGAGGTGAATGTAAGCCAACAACAGTTTTGAGTGTATTACAGGAGCAGCAATTGTACCCGTATCATCCAAAGAGGGTCCAGGCATTGCAACTAGCAGACATTCCATGTCCAGTGCAGTTTCCTAATTGGTTCTTAGAGCGATGTGTGGAAAACCAAAATTTCCCTGCTGTGATGTTGTACACGTACGAGACAATGTTTACTAGAGAAGCCATGTTCAACAGTAGTGTTTGTTATATATGGGAATATGAAAATCCATATACTGTGGTAAAACGAAGCCGCCAACAAACATTCTCTGAGAATGTATGGGCTGGTTTTGTTAACGATTCTGTGATTGGGTCTTATGCACTATCCGACAGACTGAATGGAGCAGTCTACAAAACGTTCCTTCATCTTATCTTCCCACATTTTCTGGAAGATGTACCGCTGAAAATTCACCGGCGTATGTGGTTTCAACGTGATGGGGCGCCCGAACATTTTGCAGAGAATGTTAGAAAATTCTTTGATGAACAGATCTTAGACCTTTTCGTCTAAGGTAACGTGAAAAGCCTAGTGCACGTGACTCCTGTCGAAACTAATATGGACCTGGTTGCTGGGAGCATAGGAGACGCCGACGCTAAGCGCCAAACTCCTGGGATGCTAGAGCATGTGGGACTGTTCATAATGCGTTGCTGTGTAGTTTGTCGTAATCATGGCGGTCGACATTTTGAACATTAACTTTAAACACTGAACAATGTAATTTGGGGATTTTTATGTACTTTTTGTACTGTTTGGTCGCATAATATTAAAAACGAATACTTGCAATTGTCAGGATGTGATCAGTGGTTGGTGGTAGATCATAATTAAACGTTCTCTATCGCAGTGAAATTTTGCGTTTTGTTTGGAAACAATCATATTTCGAAAAAGCCGTTACAAAGTTTGTGGAGATAACACAAAACGAAAACAATGAACTTACCCGTTAATGAGTCACGGGAAACCGCGAGTACTTTATATCAAAGTACTCAGAAAAGACTATGTGTACATATTACAGCGTTTGTGATTCTTTTCAAAAATTACAATTAAATTCACCTTCAAAATTAATATTATGTTACAATCTATAATAAATATTTTTTTTTTGTAATCTCAGAACTACTTTTGAAAGTTTGTGGGTGGAGCTCATATTCTAGCTATATAGTTCAAAATTAAGGAAAGGCTGGAAAAAAACATGTTACCGTTTGTCTGTCGCCTCTCCTGTAGATAAACAGTCCTAAAAATAATTTTTACACGAACTTAGTTATATCAGAAGATATTAGTGACTTGAAAAATCCACAAGATTTATGTGCTAAGTATTCCGGTGTGCGATATTAGCACATCGTTAACAGATAAGACGAGTGGAAGAAATTCCTGCTATCGGACAGTAGTATATACCACTGGGGGAGGCAGACAGGGTCAACGACCTTTTGGCACCAGCCTCTGACCTTGAACTGTCTAGACGTTCGAGGTAGCGCCTGGCTCGAGGCACGCCGCACCCCGCCCCACCTCCCGAGGGGTATTTTTTCTTTATTGTTTTTAACAATTTACAAAAAAATTGACACAACAACAAAAATGGAAGTGGTGAAATTTCTTTTATTGAATAAGCAGAACTATACAATTATCTATAAAATAGCATAATGGT
Organism: Metallyticus violacea; assembly: GCA_030762175.1. NCBI lineage: Eukaryota > Metazoa > Arthropoda > Insecta > Mantodea > Metallyticidae > Metallyticus > Metallyticus violacea. Next base: position 56,275,731 of record CM060846.1, read on the forward strand.
ATTGATAAAACAATTTACAAAAATTAACACAACAAAAATTAAAGTGGCCAGCGCGACGTTGTTCGCCGCTGCGGTCACGTTTCGAGCGACGATCGTCGAGACGTGAGGTTCGTGGATGCTGCGTAGGTGATGCATGTATAATATCCACAGCATTAGAAAAAGTCCCAAGAGGATAGCGGCGATGCCGAGCACGGAGCACTGCATGTCTAGTCTGCGCTATTGCAGAAATGGCAATCTGCGGCGTACGGAGGCGGTCCGTCGATCCTCGTCCCGGAACCTGTGTTGTAGTGTGCGGTGCACCTGCGGTAGAGGGCGGATGCCTGCTTGCTGAAGAAGTTCAAATGCTCCCAGACGGCGTCAACGTCTAAAGGACGAAAAACGTCCAGAACGTAGGGATGAGCGGCAAGAGAGATCCGCTCGTGATCGGCCAGAAGCGACAGTCTCCTTTGCCACTTTAGATAGTTGCGCAGAGCCCCTTCTAAGGAGCACATGATATCGCAAAAATAAAAAAATATATATAACAGAGTATAGAGGATAGTCGAAGTGTATGAGCACGCACCTTTAAATGAAGAGATAGAGATGAAATGTGTGTGTGTATGGAGCAAGAGCTGGAACGAGACTAAAGCGGAGGTGGGAGGCGAGTCTCTTTCAAATAAGCATTAGATTGCGTCATTTTGGCTACATGATGCAATAGATTACGTAATTGGGTTTATAACGTTCTCTGATTGGTCAGAATAACAGATATTAGGATTGGTTAAAGCAACGCGTTGAACGGAATACGATTGGGTAAAATAAGCTGTGTTGCGATTGGCGATTAAATCACGTGGTATATTGCTATTTAAAGATGCAAAAAAGTATTACGTCAGTCCAGGATGATTGCAATATTGATATTGCATGCGCATGCGTGCTCGCAAGAGCGAGTGCCGACCGCAATTGCGTGAGTTTTAGAAGATGCGATTTTGAAGTAAACGACAAAACAGGATATATGCAAAATGCGACCATGTGCCGCAAAAACTACGAACTTATGCCCAATTGTTCTTTCGTCTACAAAAGGAATGCAACGTGCAAGTTTGACGTCAATTTGTTCAGCGTAGAAAATATGGAAAGGTGTACACGTGTCTAGCACCCATAACTAGATGTAATTCGGGCGGACGTTGCGGTAATGCGTATTACGGAGGTTACACGTAGGTCACTTTCAGTGAGAAAAAGTTTATACGGTTTGCGATGTTTGCGAATGCGTGGAATCTACCATCTCTGCATTAAACAATACAGGTTGAAAATTTCACGGTGCACCTGTAAATATGTTAACAAATCTAAATCGTATCATAAAGGTGGAAATGATGGACTGTAGAGCGATAATCGACGAGGTCGATACGTCGTCAGGTCTAGATCTCAATTGGAAACTCACGTCTAAAAAACGGAGTCATTGTTAGTATATGATATAATTGATGAGAAGAATGCGTTTAGCAACAATTACGTGCACGTATTTGGAAAGTGCGGTAAAGGGGATTGCAATCTCAACATTGGAGGTAAAAGAGTTTCTGGGAGAGCGAAACGCACGTCTAGATGGTCAGCGGAAGATACGTTAATCATAAAATCGGAGTGCGGATCCGAGACGGCATCGGCGTCGTCCGAACCCGAGCGCGTCTCCATTAACAATTTGAGAAAAGCGGTCGCCGAAAAATGTAAGGCGTCGTTAAGCAAGGTTAGGCAGAGACTCGTTGGGGAATGTAACGAAAAAGTTAATAATTTAAACGAGGAATTAGACACAGCTCTAGCGGGCAAAAAAAAGTAATAGACGATTTGGAAAAGTCCCAAGAATTAATTGACAAAGTAAAGCAGAGATTTGGTAGGGAATGTAACGAAAAAGTTCATAATTTAAATAGGGAATTAGATAAAGCCTTAGCGGATAAGCAAAAACTAAAACAGGATTTGGAAAAGTCCGAAGAATTAATTTTAACCATGAAACAGTTATTGGAAGAAAAGAAACATAACCTAACTCGTTATAGAGCTCTGGTAGATACAATTAAACAAAACATACATAAAATATACGGGGAATTTGTGGGTTTAAAAGATTTAGTAGCAAATCTAACTAAATTACGGTTATGTAATGGTAAGAAAACAGAAAACAAGGGCACAAAGGATATTTACGTTAATTAAGACGATGATGACCATATGGAGGAATATGAAAAGGATGAAGATATGTTCGAAGAGGAAAATGTAGATGAAGATTTTGCATATATGACAAAATATAAGTGAGTATATACGAATCTAGTATTTTCCAGTGCTACCAAAACTCTTATCGCCTCTAGAAGTATCTTTTAATACTGCAACTAGTTGTATTTTTGGCATCGCAATTTTTTCGCATATTAGTTGCGCTATCTTCTGTCGTTTGCAAATCTTACGCTTATAGTTAGAATTATTTCTCAGCAGAACGCATATTTCACCGGTAAAGTCCCTATCTACGATATCGCCTGCAACACTAAGACCTAAAATGGTTGAACTTGATTTTTCAGAAATGCGTATATAGGTGTTTTTGGGAGGCGTAGTGAAATTCCCATAGGCACTTTAACTGTTTCGCGTGGTCTAATTACATGTGATTTTGGAGAAAATACGTCTAAACTTGCCGATTCTTCAGTGCACCGTGCAGGCATTATTGCATGTTTATTGAGTAACACTATTTGAAGTGTTATCTGAAAATGAAAATGGAAAAAAAAAAAAATAAAAAGGGAATGTGTTTAACAAATATATTTACAATGTATTCTGCAGACATATGTGCACGAGCTTCCAATATATTGGCGTCGCGCAGATGATAATGAAAAAAAAAAGGCATTGCAGCACGACGACACCTAAAACCAAATATTTCTTATTTATTCCACTTGGTTTCGCGAGCAGAGCAAATTTGCCATATGCTCGCCCTTATTTACGATGATCGTCGATTTGGAAAAGTTAAAAGTTAAAGATAACATTGAAACCGCGTGTACATCATCGCGCGGGAAAAACTGCGTAGAAGAAAATTATTGTTTTAAATTTAGCCTAGGGTCCGGAGTTAATATTCCGGTAAACCCTGTCAGTATGGAGATATTTAATCCTGTATGTATGAGCGTTTTTCCCATGGCTGGGATGGAGACCCATACAGAGCGCCTTAATTGAAAATGGAAGATACTTCGACGGGTATCGTCGAATCTGGCGACACGTGGTCGTACTGCAATGCCGGAGGGGATTGTGAGTAGGGAAAGATGGTGGTATCGACACTCCCGATGTCGACAATCACACGATCGCCCATGATCGTGTGATTATCAACATCGTCATCTTGCTGGTCATCTTGCTGGTCGTCGTCATCTTGCTGTTCGTCATCTTGCTGGTCATTGTCATCTTGCTGGTCATCGTCATCTTGCTGGTCATTACCGTCTGCTATGCTATCTATCACAATAATAAAAATTTTTAACGCTTCCGCCAATACATTGGAAGCGTTCCTTAAGGGTGACATATGTCTGCAAAGTACCTGCTGTTCCATTGGAAGCTGTTCCATTGCTGTTCCACCGCAAGGGGCTGCTGCTGCTGTTCCATCGCAAACGGCTGCTGATGTTCCATCATCAAAGGGTGCTGTTGTTGCTGCCGCGGCCGTTGTTCCATCATTAGAGGGTGCTGCTGCTGCTGCCACGGCCGTTGTTCCATCATCAGAGAGTGCTGCTGCCGCTGTTCCATACCGATCAACTGCTGCGGATGCTCCATCATCATCATCATCATCATCATCAGCGGCTGCTGTCCCATTACCAGCGGCTGCGGCGGGTGTTCCCTCATCAGTGGCTAAGGTGGGTGCTGTTCCATCGTCATCATCAAAGGTTGACGGTGTTGTTTATGCGGCTGCTGTCTCATAGGTGACGGTTGTGGCTGGTCAATATGCCGCATCTTTCCCGAAGAAATGGGAATGAGCTGAGGCATCGGAGGGATCGCCGCTGCTCATTTCCTGCTACTAGTGGCAATATTGTTCACCTCCGACGCCGCTCGATCCTCCATCTCCCCAGTTAAATCAATGACTTCAAATTGTCCTCTACAGTACATCGTGTCGTGCTTCGGTAGAACAGCCTGAGCAAGAAAGATGGTGATGAGCTAGAATTCTCGATGTTTTATACTCTTAAGGCATGCACGTGTGGGAGAAAATTGTTTACCTGCAAACCAGCGCGCAGGTGTACACTCAAAAAAAAGCGAGGGTAGTTACAAGGTTGCACTTAATGATTATAGTTTTAGACGTGACAGTCATGCTCGAGAAGTAATTTTACGAGTAAGTGGTTTTTTGTTAAATATGTGCGAGACAAAGTCATCTTTGCGCAAAAACGCCCATCGGCAATGAGAACGAGTACGCGAGATAAAGTCACCTTGTAGGATTGGTAATGCGAAAGTCCCCTTGAGCTCCGCGCCTAGCAAAGTCACCTCGACAAAAGTATGACTCGACACGTTTGCGCAAGAATAAGGAAAAAAATTGCTAGCGAGGTAAAGTCACAGCCTAAGGTAAAGCAAGACGCAACACGGAAAGGGGAACAAAGTCACCTACACACGCTCTCTCTCAAGTAAACAGGCAAAGTCACAACAAGCATAACGTAAGAAGTCACCTTCGAGCACACGCTGTTAGACAAGGTCACCTTCACACGCGCTCTCCAGGCGAGGCAACGTCACTGCCCAAGGTAAAGCACGACGCAACACATTACGTAAGAATAGGAAAACAAAATCAACCTTCGCGCACACTAAGTTAGACAAAGTCACCTTCACACGTCCACTCTCTCTCTAGTAAACAGATAGTGACGCAAGAAAAAAAATATGAGCGAGACAAAGTCACCTCTCACACAGACCGGTAAACAGATAGAGTGGCGCAAGGCTGAGATGCTCCTTGAAGGATAAGGGATACAAAAAGGTTACCTTGTATGCACGCCTAAGGGGAAGTAATACGTACAGGTAATTTACAAGTCACGGATAGCGCATATTAAGCAGGTTGTACAAGAACTAGTTTTTGCAAGAAAAAATAATAATAATAATAATAAGCGCTTGCGGATTTGAGTAAATAGAAAAGTCACCTTCTCGAGAATAAGGAAAAGAACGAGACAAAGTCACATTGGCGAGGCATGAAGCAGCGCGTTGTGTATGGATAAGGGGAAAAAAAGCGAGGCAAAGTCACCTTGCGCCGACGAGGCTGTCACGATTGGGAAATCGACCGAGAGTAATAATGATAATTTAAAAGCGATGTGCGAGGCGGAAAAATAGCAAATCACCGGACAATAATTAAACCGAGCGAGCGATGTGCCAAGATTGAAAAATAGCAAGTCACCGGACAATAATTAAGCCGAGGCTGAAAAAATAGCAAGTCATCGGGTAATAATTAAGCCGGTGAATAGCGTTGTGCCGATGCTGAAAAATAGCAAGTCACCGGACAATAATTAAGCCGAGCAAGCGGCCGTGACGTGAGGTGATTTAAAAGCGATGAGCGATGCGATAAAATAGCAAGTCAGCGAACAATAATTAAGCCGAGCAAGCGACTGCAACGTGAAAGTTACATTTGAACACGCGTCCCTGGGGAAGAGTGACGCGACATAGCAAGCACTAAAAACAACAACAACTTGCGGCAAGCTGTCATCTCCGATTTTTTGGTGAGTACAAAAATAATAATGAGTTTTACGATATTGCAGCATCGAATTAGAACGCTTAATAGATTATATTCGGGGTATTCCAAAACTATATTTTTGGCAGAACCCATGTCCATCGATGACGAAGAAATCGACAACATGGAATGGGTACATTGGGTGTTCGCTCGATATTTAGAATTTGTAAACGAGCAATTGTTAAACGGCGAACTGAGTTATTTTGGCATGTCCGTAAAATCCCGATAGAGGGTTTTGCGTAAGCGTCAGAAGGTTCGATCAACTGAACATGGAAGTGATATTAAATTCGGCGGAAGCCGTGATGCAGAGCAATTACAATTTTTTTACGAACGGCACATTAAAGTTCTCGTGCGTTTACACCAAAATAGCGCAAGGCAACGGTCTCGCCATCGGCTGCGATTTTTGCGCGGAAAATAAAGGGATCATAGTGGTGGAAAATCGCGACAATTTATGTATACCTAGAACAATTGCAATTTGCGTCGCGAAGCTAGAGAACGATTCGAGCTATAATGCGATTAAAGAAGCGATGGCGTGCAGACGCAGAAGGTAATAAATTTATGTAGACTCATCAGTAAAAATGTAAATAAGCCGTGCACCGTGGAAGACGTAAAGTGTTTCGAAAGCGCGGTACAGCGATACGCCTTCACGGTGTTCGACGGCCATGCTCAAAATGGAATATTGCATAGGTCATCGTTCGACGGCGTCGAACATGTGGATTTAATGTATCACGACAATCACTTTAACGCAATAGTGGACCTACACAGAGCGTTCAGGTGCACGTATTACTGCAGGCAGTGTAATCGCGCGTTCAAATACAAGAAGGAATTGCATCGGTGCGACAGCAGGTGTTCTAAGGGCAGACTATCTTGCGTGGCTTCCTCTTTCAAGGAGTACGTATTTTGTTCCGGGAACAATCGCGAATTTAAGGGAACAGCGTGTCACGACAAACGTCGGTTAAAGGGAGCGTTCTCTCCCGGCGATTTGGCCGTGTGCGAAGTGTAAAGGGTGTGCCTTCTGTGCAACAAACTGTACAACCTGAGGCGTAAAAAGGTTACTCGCGTCTGCGGTGAAACGTATTGCACGACGTGTAAATGTTATGTGAAGCCTAACCCCCTCTGCTACATACAGCCGTATCAAAGCAGATCTTTGAGCAGAAATTACCTGCTTCTTTTCGTAGACTTCGAGTGCACTCAAGAGAAGCCTTACGGTTCCCAGTCCTTCGAGGAAGAAGCCAATCTGTGTATCGCGTACCAAGCGTGTAACGATGGCATAGACGCGAGAGAAAAATGCAGATGTGCGCCAATTGCGGCTTGAAGGAGTTGGTGTTCTAGAAGGATCCCGTGCCCGTCAATCTGCCTCGCACTGTTCTCAAGAACGTGACTGTGATTGCCCACAATCTAAAATCATATGATGGACACATCTTGCTGAAATACATGGTGGGAACTCTGGGGTGGACGCCGGAATTGATTATGAATGGCAATCGTATATATAGAATAAAGCACGAAAACGTCACCTTCCTAGATTCGCTAAATTTTTTACCCTTTCCGCTGTCGAAGTTTTCCAAAACTTTCGCGCTAGAAGAAGCGAAAGGATATTTTCCCCATGTGTTCAACACCTCGGCCAACGCGAAGTACGTCGGCGCGATGCCCGATAAGCGCTATTACTGTCCCGACAAGATGTCCGAGCAGGAGATAGAGAAATTCGAAGAGTAGCACGACGAGCAGATGTCTTCGGGGCACGTGTTCGACATGCGAAGGAAACTCGTGCGCTATTGCAAGATGGACGTGCAGGTGCTGTGTCTAGGTGCGTCCAAGTTCAGAAAAGAATTCATGGCGGAAAACGACATCGATCCGTTCAGGGAATGCGTGACCATTGCGAATGCTTGCGTGTACGTCTACTGAAAGCGATTCATGCCCAAAAACACGATTTCGCTGATACCTCTAGTCGGCTATCGCCTGGGCGATAAGCAGCCACGCATCGCTCTCATTTGGTTCTGCTGGCTGGAACTGAAGCACTGCCTGAAGATTTTCCACGCGTTGAACGGTCGCGAGGTGGTGATAGCGAATCACAAGGTCGATGGATGCAGGAAAGACGAGGAAAGCGGCATGGAGATCACGTACTTTTTCCACGGCTGCTTCTATCACGGATGTCGCCAATGCTACTTCAACAGAGAGGCGGTTTTTGAGTGGATCGAAATGTGGGAGTGCGAATTCAACGCCGAGATCGAGAGCAGCGAAGAACTCGCCAGATTTGCAGCATCGTTCTCCATGCCGCCGCCCCTGGAGCCGAAAGACGCGTTCTTCAGCGGTCGCAAAAATTGCGTCATACTGTACCGCGAGGCGGCCGAGGGCGAGAAGATACTGTACTACGACGTGTGCAGCCTCTAACCTTACGTGAACAAGACCAAGGTCTACCCCGTGGGTCCCCCCAAGATTCACTGCCACGAGCGCAAGATGCCGAGATTGGAGGACATCGAGGAAGGATTGATCTAGTGCAAGGTGCTGCCTCCGAACGATCTCTACCACCCCGTGCTTCGATGCAACGGCAAACTGATGTTTCCCCTGTGCGGTGCATGCGCGCTAGCGGAAAACCAGCTGGACGACTGCGATCACGACGACGAGGAGAGAACATATCGGGAACATGGGTGGTGGACGAGGTGAAGGTCGCTATCGTCAAAGGTTACTCTATATTGGAAACGTGCGAAATTTGGGAATATGAGGTGGCGCGCTACGACCCTCCCGCGGGCAAAAAGGCCCTGTTCGAGGATTACGTCAATCAATTCTTGAAGATCAAGACGGTAGCGACGGGCTGGCCGTCGCACTGCCTCGCCGACGCCGAGAGGGAGGAATACGTGAGGAACGAACGTCGAGGCGAGACAGGGCGTCATTTTGGACCCCTGTGCCATGGACCGCAATCCGGGCAGGCGAGAACTCGCGAAGCTCATGCTCAAATTCTTCTTGGGCAAGTACGGCCAGAGGGACAACCTAGCGACCTGCGAACTGGTCGACGCGTACCCTCGACTCGTGGAGTTGATGAACCATCCCTGCATAAAGGTGCAGACGTTCCTGCCGGCCATCGATCGAATCGTCTACGTGGTCTTGAAGCACGTCAAGGAGAGCCCGAAATTGAATTGCGCCGTCAACGTGGTGATAGCAGCGTACACCACGGCTCACGCCATACTGGACATCTACTCCTACCTGAAGCGCCTGCGCGAGCGCGTGCTGTACTTCGATACGGATTCGGTGATAGCGGTGTGCAAGCGCGGCGACTGGAGGCCTCCCACGGGCTCCTTCCTCGGATGCATGAACGACGAGCTGGAAGGTTACGGCAGAGACGCTCACATCGACCAGTTCGTGTCGACGGGGCCGAAGAGCTACGAATTTAGGTTGAGGAACGCCGACGACGGCAAGACCAGCGTAATTTGCAAGGTCAAAGGCTTCTCGCTGAACTCGAGTTCACTTAAGATCAACGTCAGCGTCATCCGCGACATGGTGATGCGCGATATCGACACCGTCGTTCATCTGCGCGAAACTCCGATAGCGCGGAAGCCCCTGTGGACCCTCGTCACCGAGCCGTCCACCAAGACGTTTCGCATGGTGGTCAACCAGCGCAGGAGACGGCGCTAGTTTAACGACGGCGCCGATAGTTTCGACACGGTGCCGTACGGCTATAAAAGAGGTCGTCGAGAACGAAATTAGCTTCAAAATGGATTACGACGCGGACACCTTGTCGGCCGCCGCGCCGCTGCAATTCCCCGCAAGGCGCACAGCCAGCGAGGCGAGGCGACGCGAGAGGGACGATTTAAAGAAGAGGAGGCGATCGATCGACGCGCTGTTCGACGACGACGGACGACGCGTCCCAAAGCGGGGGGTCCTCGAGACGCTGCTTCCTGGGATGTGCATCGAAGCGGGAGTTCGTCGAGACGCCGCTAGCTGGGAAGCCAAAGCGTGCTCGCATCGACGAAGACGACGACCTACGACGTGCCTCGAAGAGGGGTTATCTTGAGACGCTGCTTGCTGATGATCCGAACCGCCCGCGCATCGACGACGACGACGGCGACCGACGACGCACCGAGACGGCTCTCGATCGGGCGGCGAAAGATCTAGACGTTCCAGGGAGAATGAGGAGGAAGAGGACGAGATTTCACCCCTACGAGCGGCACGAGGAGGAGGAGGAGAAGGGTTAAGCTGTAGCGGGCGCAGGCGAGATCGTGGACGAAAAGTACAAAAAATTAGACTCGTCGGACCGGGCAGGGACGTGCAGATGAGAGACGATTTCGGAGACGATATCGTGGACCAGAATTACAAAAAATTTATACGCATTCGCGCTGGCGAGGACGTCGACATGGAGGATGAGGAGGAGCGGCGGCGCGCCTAGACGGTCGATCCCGAGTTCACAAAATTTAGGTTCTCCAGCACGATGCAGGTGGCGGGGCCGTTTCGCTGCGGAAAGTCCACCTTCGTGAAAAATCTGCTCAGGCACGCGGATAGGGTGTTCGATCGTCCCTTCAAGAGGGCCCTGTGGTGTCACCCTCCCGAATACCAGCCTCGCGAATTTAGCAATTGCAATTTCAAAGAGCTGCTGCACTAAGGAGTGCCGGATCTGGAGATCGTGAGGAACGGCGATCTGGTGGTGCTTGACGACATGATGTACGAGGCCGACGGGAGCGACGTTTCCAACTTTTTCAACAAATATTCCATCACAAAAATTTCAGCGTGATATACGTGTTGCAGAACGTTTTCCCTAAGGGGAAAAATTTCGACCGATGTCCCTCAATTCCAAATACATCATCGTGTTCAAGAACAATCGCGACAAGATGCAGGTGAACAAACTATGCCAGCAACTGAAGCCGATAAACCCCAAATTTCTGCTCGAGGCTTTCGACAAGGCCACGAAAGTGCCTCACGGCTACCTAATGCTGGATTGCACTCAAAGCACTCCGGAGGAATATCGGTACTGGGCGGGCGTGCTGCCCGACTAGACGATTTACTGCTTCATACCTAAATAAATAAATAACTAGGGTCGAGGTAAAGGTCGCTCCGTCAGTTTCGTCGTCGACGCGATGAACGAGACGAGCGTTCCAAGGCTGACTTCCCGAGTCTACAAGAGAGCGTGCAAATTGTCCTCTCCGACGATAGCCCGGCAGTGTGGTAACCTGGCGGTGTAGGGGAAGGCAAAGGTTAAATTGCGTCTCAAAATGCTGAAGTGTGCAAATTCGGAGCCGTTAAAGGCAATTTCCGAATGCGTGCTGAACGTCAGTAGCGGCAACGTGCCCATTTCTTCGAAGTGCGTAAAACGCTTAAAGAGGCATGGAACGTCGTGGAGGAGATTAGTCGACAGGAGAACGTCTTTGAAGAAGAAAGCCATCGCCGTGCAAAAGGGCGGTTTCCTGCCCGCCTTTATATTGCCCGTTTTGACGGCGCTGGGAAGCTCGCTTAGCGAGATGAGGCACGGCATACAGATCATGCTCATGCACTCGCAGTCCGAGAGCGTGAACAAATTGCACGTGATCGACAGGACGCTGTCGGGCCTGATTGACGACATAAATAAAGTAAGAAATTTGACTCTATCACCGGACGATTAGTGGAAATTGCTCAGATATGAATTATCGGATTATCACGATCTCATGTCAAAGTTGCGCAAGCCATATCTGCGGACGGCAAAGCAGCAAGAAAGAGCATTGGAGGAAGAGGAGAAGGAAGATGACAAGGGCGAGGTCGCGGCGCGCGATGCGGAACGCTTTCGAGGAAAAAAAGCGAGAGACGAAGAGAAAGGCGCCCAAGAGTCAGAAAGAAAAGAGGGAAAGCTCGTACGACGAATAGATACAATCCTTACAACTTGGGCAGGAACAAATGGCTGCAACTTTAACGCGAGACGAGAGAAGGGAGCTGGATAGGTATTATTCGAAAGTCGACCACTACGCGGGCCTCGGCACCGTCGTGAAGTTTCGTCCCGCCACCAGCATATCGGCGCGCAGGATTGAACATTATCTGCAGGGGAAAGAGAGCTACACCCTTCACAAGCCCGCGAGAAAGCGCTTCGGCACGAAACATTATCACGTGACTAATATAGACGATTTGTGGGAAGCCGACTTGAACGTTTTGGACGCTCTGTAGATGCATAACGAACCGTACGCTTACATATTGACGGTCATCGACGTCTTTTCCAAATTTGCGTGGGCTGCACCGCTGAAATCTAAATCGGGAAGCGAAATCGTCGGCGCGGTTGACGCGAAAGCGGACGCCCTTCCAGGGAGGTTCCAACCGATAGAGGCACGGAGTTCACCAATCGACAATTTCGGACTTTTTTGAAAAACAAGGGAATATCTCATCACACGGCCAAGAATGCCGTCAAGGCCAGCATCGTGGAAAGGTTCAACAGAACTCTGAAGACGAAGATGTGGAAATACTTCACGCACAATATCACTCGCAGATACGTCGACGTCTTGCCGAAACACGTTCGTTCTTACAACGACTCATATCATCGGACGATCAAGATGGCTCCCGCAGACGTGAAGGAGACCAGCATCTCCGAGGTTTACGACAACACTCGTGCGAACGAGCGGCGTCAGTACACCGCTCTCAGATACAAGATCGGCGAGCACGTGCGCATTTAGAAGCACAAATTGACGTTCGACAAGGGCTACGTGCAAAATTGAACGGACGAAATATTCGCGATTCGCAAGATAGTGAGAGGATCCCCAACCGTCCACGAACTGAGCGACCTGGAAGGAGAAGAAATAGACGGCATCTTCTACGCCGAAGAGATACAGAGGGTTCGACTTCCCGCCGTCTACAACATCGATAAAATCCTGGACAGCCGAGGCAGAGGCGTCAATAGGGAGGTGTTCGTGAAGTGGAAAGGTTATCCGGCGAAATTTAATTCTTGGATCAACAGCTCGGCCGAGCTGTCACCATGTTACGGAGAGAACCCTTTTCGATAACCCTCACCAGCAACGGTTTCATGAATCGCTTCGAGAGCAAAACCACTTCGCCTTTTTCCAACATGCTGCCTAAGCGAACGGTCCTAATATGCGAGTGGTAGGTGGCGCTCACCAAGATACTATATCCGGGATCATTTCTAAATATATCGAAAGGCGGCAATTTCATAAAGGGCACCATGATTCAAAGAAGAAAATTGGGCGAATTTATTGACTCGGATTTCCGTTTCGAATTGAGGGAAACCACCATAACCGATAACATAATGCTCTTCACCGAACTCTATCGCGTCATTCTCAAAGAGGCGCGCGTCGAAGTTTTCTTTAAATACGCCAAGCAGCCGGGTTTCGTCACCATTAACGCTAACGCCGTGAATAAGGGTTCTCAAAATGAGGATGCGACGCCGGTCGTGTCCACCGAAGAGGAAAAATAAGAGGGTAAATCGAACGATACGTAACCTGCGCCCATCGTGGCGACGTCCGAAGAGATGAAAAAGAAAAAGGCCGCACCGGCCGCAAATATGATTCCAAATCTGTATCTATCGCCGGATTTGAACAGGCAATTTGGTTTTGAGCCCGGTACAGATGTTACGACGACCTTGCGCGCCAGGTATCCCATGAATCATTATGTCACGTTTCCGTACGAACTATTCGTCTACTGCAACCTGGTGCAACCGCAGATGACTAGCGGCACGTTTGCTCACATCGTGGAAAGCACGACGGTCGAAATAGACGTCCAACACAGGCACTTGGCAATGGAAAAATTGTTTATTCCCCTGAATTGGGTTCCCTAGCTATCTCACGATTTTCAAATCGTGCACATAAATTTAAGAACGGGCACAGGACAATTATTGCTATTCATGGAGGGATTTTCTTCGGCTATAGTTCTGTCATTTAGACCCAAGAATGAACCATCGCGATCTAATTAATCACTTTCTCTCTCAGACAGGAAGAGGGGGAGCGGCGGATGATCGCGATTTCGTCTTATACAAAGGCAAACGCTTTCAGAGAGGTCGCGGGCTTTTCGGAGTGCTAGGAGGAATGTGGAAATTCTTGTCTCCGGTGCTTAAGAGCGCTGCCAAGACGGTGGGCAAGGAGGCCTTAAACGTTGGCGCTAACGTGCTGTCGGACGTCGTGTCGCAGAAGCCTTTCAAGCGCTCTCTCGGAGATAGGCTAAAAGACGGAGGCGTTAACTTGAAGCGAAAGGCCACGGAGCCGTCGACACCACGCTCGGTTCGGGGATAAAAGCGCACAGGAGGAGACATGCTATTCTGTCTAAGCCGAGGCGCGCTAAGGGCGATAGAAAGAAAAAGAAAAAAAAGGAGAAAAAAGAAGATATATTTTCGTGATGTCTAGCTTGCACGTAAATAACGCCCTTCAACATCTTGGACGCTCTGGCGGTGCAGACGGGCGACGACAATTACAACGTGGTGATGCTCGACCCTCAAAACGCTATAACGTACAATTCTCCGATCATCTTTCACTGTACGAGAAATGCCGACACTTACCTGGATCTTTCGTACGTAGTTTTGTACCTAAGTTGCAAGATCGGTGGAGAGGATGGCATAAATCTGGAGGACGGCAGCGAGATCAATCTGGTCAATAATTCCCTAAGTATTCCACTTCAGCAGATGGAATTGATAACAAAAAACGTCACGGTGACGCAACCTCTACCGGACTATCCGTACAAGACCTATCTGGAGACTCTGCTAAATTACTCCAACGATGGCATGTACACGCGTCTTCAGGCGTCGCTGTGGAAATTGGACGAAGCCGGGAACGTGGACGTCTTCGATAATTCGAAAGAAAAATAGCGTTTCGGAATAACGAAGGGCAGCAGAGAATTCGAGCTGATGGGCTGCCTGTTGGGCGCCTTGTTCAACCAAGACAAGTATCTCTTGAATAATGTCTCCTTAACGATTAAACTAACGCCCTCGAGCCTCGAATTTCACCTCATGTCCAGAGCCCCGATAAAGGGAAAGACGATCATAACTTCTGCAAAACTTTATCTAAAGCGCATCTTCCCCTCTCCCACCATCTTGCTAGCCCATCAGGAAGCATTATCGAAAGTTATTGGAAGGCCTTTAACATCCCCAAGGACACTCAGAGCAAGACGTTTAGCGACATTCTCGTGGGCAAGGTTCCTCACAGAATCACGGTGGCCTTCGTGACGGACAAGGTGCACAGCGGCGATTACGAGAGAAATCCTTATAATATTTACCACTTCGACATAAACTTCGTTCAGAAGTATGTAATCCTCTAACGTCCGATTTTGCAAACAATTACTTCTTGCAGTGCTTCCTAACGCTGCAGGACGGCCTAGGAATACACTTCGAAAATCACGGGCATTCCATATCGAGAGAAACTTACTCTAAAGGCTACACCGTGCTGGTTTACGATTTAAGGTCAGACATGAGCGCCAACGAAACATACGTTTCCGGCCTGCATCACGGTAACGTTTCGATAAGCGTAGCTTTTAAAAAGGCGCTCTCGGAGCCCGTATGCATGCTCGTTTGTTCGGAATATCATCGCACCCTGGAAGTAGACTCGAATAGATCGGTATTCGTATCATGAACACGAAGCAGATACACGATTATTTAACGAAAAACTCCTCCACCAGACCCGATTTCATAGGCGTTTATGCTTGCGATCAAATTCCGTATCGCCTTTCGCCGACCTGGTATCCCGTGGCGCTGGTTGCAAACACGGATCCCAGCAACAGGCCCGGCGAGCACTGGATAGGCATCTTAGTGTCTAGGTCGGGCGTCGCAGAATATTTCGATAGTTTCGGCATGGCTTTTCTCTCGCCTCACTTCTTAAACTTACTGCAAAATCATTGCGGAGGACGTTGGAGCTACGTTCCTCGAAGATTACAAAATTCCAACAGTTCTACCTGCGGACATTACGTAATTTCTTACATTGCGCACCGATGCTGCAATCTGCCTAGGGAATGCTTTTATTCAAAATTTAAAATAACAGATTTCAAACGCAACGACGAACTGATCGTCGGAGATGTCTGCTGCCGCAAGATTCACTCTCGCGGGGAGCGGAATCTTCAAGTTTGCAAAACTTTAAAAGGTAGGTATTGCTGTCATTTTTAATCATTCGCTCGGGATTAGAGCACGTGACCATGTCGTGTTTCGTGCACTTCAATTTCTTGATCGATAACGATCGAAAATACGTGGTTAAAGAACTGGCCATATGTGGTTCGGGTCGCGAGGTGCAGGCGTGGTGCTTTATACCTCCTTCTCGAGATAATCGCACACCGGCAATAAAATTGATCGACGACGAAATAGTGTCCAGCGTGCACGGCATAAAGTGGGATTACGGCGACGCAAACTACGATCTATTGCTGCCCATCTTAAAGCGATCCACCAACATGTTCACGGTGATCTTCACCAAAGGAGAGGAAAGGGCTAAATTTCTCGGAGAGATCATCGATCGCACTGTGGTGAACGTGGAAGAACTAGGATTCTCGAACGAATCCTTCTTCTCTTTCGACGAACGATCGTGCCTCCATCCTTGTCACAGGTTTGGATCCCTAGTTTGTTCTCAGAGAAGTGCCGAAAACATATCCAAGTGGTATGCGCACCTCGCCGATAAACGCAATGCTTACCCGTGCGACCCCACGCCTAAGAATCTCGCCTACCTCCCGACCTGAACCACGACGTCACAAACATACCTCATGACGTCAATTATTTGTTTTAGATTTCGGGATATATAAGAGAACGTCCCTGACTCAAACGGCATCATAGAGAGAAGATCGCGTGTCAGGTAAGTGGCGATGCCCTGCTGTGCCTTCTCTCTCTCTCTCTCTCTCTCTCTCCCTCTCTCTCCTACATTTTACTAATAATTCTGTGTTCCAGAATAATGGAAATAGAAATGGTGACGACGACGACGGAGACGGCAAGCATGCGCACCAAGCCCCCTCCTCCGTTTGGCAAAAGGGGCAAGACCTACCATCTGGATTTGTCCGGAAAGAAATATCTATTCGTGGGATTTTTCCCCGGACCTCCATACGAACTCTGCATCGTAATCGGAAAGCACGGCGAGAATCGGCCCGTTCGTCTGAACGACTTGAACGACTGGAAGAACGTCATAACGTGCATCGGCAATGTGGACATCGCGCAGAAGAAGAACAACGTGATGTGGGACTTAAAGCTAACGGATGATATGAAAATAGACGTTAAACACGTTTTCGACACTCCGAACATCATCCTGAAACAGTGCGGAGAAAGCGTGTCTCTCGTGGAAGAAGAGTGGAACATTTTGATTAGATTATATCCCCTAGTCTATGACATCTTCTACCACAGGAGCAAAGAGAGCAAGGAGGTGAGCAACTTAATTATAGCTTACGTTAGTTACCTAAATGACGCGGTGGAAAAATCCGAAGATATGACCTTTTCGACCTTCACAAGATATATTACGTGGACCAACCTTTGGACTTTTACGAACTCGTTTACCTCATGCACGACCGGATAAAGGAAGAGATAGAGAAAAAGAAAAAGACAGCGACAAACTAAAGAAACCGGTTTATGGTAGGGGTAAGCCTCGTGTATAAAGCGGAAAGAGTCGGATCTCACCAGCGCAGAGAGAGATGGTAGCTAGTGCCAAAGGCAACAACATCTACGAGTTCGAGTCCGTGTGCAGGGTGTTGGAAAATCTGAACGAGCTTGGCGGAGGTGCGTTTGCCAGAACTTTGAAAATAAACCAACTGGAAGTGGGCGTCGGTTATACCATAGAGGAGATTCGAACTGTATTGACAAAGTTCGGCAAACGAACGGTGGTGAGAATCGCCGGCAGGGACCTGTTTCTACCGTCGAGATTCGACGATTTAAACAACGAGACGCTGACCTGCATTAACAATTACAGGTTTTTGCTAATATACAAGGGAGAAGAGGCGCTGCAGAACGGACACAGGAGAAACATTTTCTCCTTTCAGAGCGCCGATCTATTCTGTATTTCTGCCGCCGCCAAACAATGAATCGTCGCAGACGCGATCGACCAACCGTACAGGTTGGCAGTTTCGCCTTTGGCAGTTTCGCCTAAAATGGAACATTCTCGCGTCTATGCGTCGCATTTTTACTCCGACGCCTTCGAAGTGGGAAACGGCGTGAGCACCAGGCAAATGTCACTTCCACCGGCAAGACTTATAATCTTCCATTAAACTTGCAGATCATTTCCCGAATCTCCAAGAACGGTCCACTTAATATACCACCTTCTGAATTATTCCCCGGCAGCATCGTTTGTAATGAATGTTCACTTCAACAGCTTCCTTACCGGCAGGAGAAACCCTGGAGCGACGATAGCGGTGATGGACGGAGATACTGCGATACCCGTAACGGATCAGATCGTCCTAAAAGATGGGCTATTCGACACCGTGAGAGGAGGTGTCGATACTAATTTAATAAGTACATCCATGATAACGCCCGGATACAAGGACGAAGACGCGACGCTCGTCTACGAATGCACAACTTCCTACTTAAACGGCTACAGCTCTGAAGAATGCCAATGCAACGACAACGACAGTGACGGCATTGAATGCGGGTTCGATGAAAAAAGTTTCTAAATATGATCATATGTAGAACAAATGAACCTTTGAGAGTGAACATTAAACATCAACCTAGAAAATAAATATCAACTGGCACACTGTTATCATCATAGTGGTCCAATTTTCCAATCTTTCAGAAAGAGGGCTAAATATTTTTCAAGCTTCTTCCAGAATATAGAAATTCCAAGTTTATAGATTTTGGCTTGGAAGCACGCATCTTTGAGAAAGTGCTTTTTCGTATATGAAATTTATAAATAATAAATAAAGAAATTGCATCATTGGAGTTTTATTATATATTTGTTAAGATTAGGTACTAGTGGTAGTGGACATCCCTGCTCTGATGCAAGTGTCAGATCTTCCGCAGTGCTTTCACTGACATCTAGATGTCATCACAAAGCTATTTTTATTTAAACAGCCTATAGTTCTGACAAATGATAATTATTACATTTTGCTGTCATTGTTCACCTCATTGTAAAGAGTTTTAAAAAATATCTAATATTAGAAATAATACTTTAACAATGATTGGAAGGCTCTATGCAAATAAATGAACAAATAAATGAACCAAGTTTAAAATCTAAATGAAATGTTTTAGTGCGCGACACTCTAGCAGAATAATGTAAATAATTAAAATTGAACTGGCGTGATTTAGGTAAGTGTAATAGTGATGCAAAACGATTTTTGCTAAAACAAAAATAAAAAAAAAGAGATAAAGAAAGAAAGAAAGAAAGAAAGGGAGAGAGAAAGAAAGAAAGAAAGAAAGAAAGAAATATTGTTCCATTTAATACAACAAAGTACTTTCAAGATCTGTTTAACAATTTGTAAAGTTCCACAAATTACTTTGCAAAGTTTCATTCAGCATCACTTAATCAGACACTTACACATTCAAGCTGTCTAATATTAAAAACATTCACCAAGCCTACAGTTATTGGTTCAAAATGTACGTTGCGAGCAATTATAATTTTGCCGAAATATGGTACTGTATTCTTTGTATTTAATATTTCTGAACGAGTACTAAGAATATATGACCGTGCCAAGTATTTTTATCACGAAGTTACCACACTTGAGTGTATGATTCTTTTCAACCGCCAAACTCCATAACGCAAGGCAGTTAATTTAGGACCAGAAATATTCACAGCTGCATTTGTCGATATACTGGTAAGTTTAATTTCAGAAAGTTTAATATTTTATTTAAAGTTCATGACTGTATTAGGGTCGCCTGAAGCAATAACGCTTAAGAGTTCAGTTACAGCTTAGCCTCTCTTACTCAATATATATACATAAGCAGTAATTGTAAAGAATGTAGACAGTTCAATTGCTAAACTGAACTTTTATTGCTATTACTATGTGTTTTATGATAAAACATCATTTATTTATAATTATAATGCGATGTATATAATACGTGTTGTTAATACATTATTCTGACGGAAAACTGGAATATTCTAGTAACATTTTGATGGGTTGGCAACACGTTGGGTGGGAACTACGACATTCTCTCTTAGATAGCGTGGCCGCTGCTTATAAGTGAGAAGTCGCTGTGGTAGCAAGTCTTGGAAGAGTGAAAAGCAGTTGATGACAGAAAGTGTTGCCATTGTGGTTGCGCCACTTGTTTCTGACAAAGTTTCTCAACATACTGTTTGTTGCGTTACATCAGCATTTAGTGAGGAGCAATTCACTATCTAAAAATCCTCTACGGAATCATCCGACTAGAGAAGCTTCTAGAGAACGGCGGCGGCATAGGTGACCTGTAGAATTGAGGTAATTCAATCATGGCGTCATCCTTTACATTATCTTGCGTAAATTTAAAATTAGTGAAGGATATTCTAATTATCATGTTTTCAAGCTTAAATGTAACCGTGCATTCCTCAGGATTAGTAATATTGAAAGATAATAAAGGAAGCTACTTTTGAAGTTAGTGTATAATATGTAGAGGTGTGTTCCTTTTCTGAACGGTTAATTGACAATGTTCTAGGTTCAATCAGGGGGGGAAAAAATAACATTTAATAAGGAATGCGGTATATCTAAAACGAAAAATAGTTTTGGTTTGGTATTTAATATTTCAGGCATCCTCTACCGAGAGGGTAAATTTGTGAAAGTAATTGTATATTGCTAAAGTGATTTTAGGCTCTTAGATATCTTTTATCAACTAGTAGGATATAGAATTACCAAATTCTTGTAACACACGAATAAATTGTACTTGTTTGTCTATAATATGTAGCAGATAAGATGAGTATAAAAACAATTGCAGTTAAGTTTTGGTACAAGTTCAATGAAGGCTTAATTACCTGTAAACTATGGAAGATGAAGCTAAATTAAGAATTATCATTTATTTGCGTCTATTAGTATTTTATGATTGTGGAGATGATCATTTCTGGTAATAAAAATATGCTTTTCAGTCAACTATCTGCTTGCCGCAACTTTAAGCTGAACAAGTTTCGACGATAATTACACTGTTAATAACAATCAGAAGTTCACACAACCTTAAATAATTAAATGTATTTGTGACAAAATGCAGTTACTTAAGCTGTAATTCAACATTGCATAATTCACTGAACTTGCAAATTAATTCATTATTGTCCTTTAAGCTATGATAATTTGAAAATACCTAAGAATTACGCCAGGGTGTTGAACTACAACTATGGTCTGGCCTTCATTCCCCGACCTCCAAACGGAATAGGCACAGCACAACTTTGTATTAGATTATAATGCATTTCTTGGTTTTTTTCAATATCTGTTAAGTAATACAATACGCACAGTGAAAGGCACATATTTAGAAATACTCCACCTTCTGAAAAACAGAGCATGTATCGTTCATGTATTGTTAAATCCAATAGCTTTATTATTATTATTATTATTATTATTATTATTATTATTATTATTATTATTATTATTATTATTATTATTATTATTATTATTATTATTATTATCATTATCATTATTATTATTATTATTATTATTATAATAATAATAATGTGGTTGTTGTTATCATCTTAATCATCATCATTATTATAACTATTTTATAGAATGTAGAAATAAAAATACAAAAATGAACATCAATGCTCTTTATGAACAACCTTTGCCTGAATAGTCATTGGCAGGTGTCTCTATTGCCCAATAATCCAGACGATCTGTAAATTCAAAAAGCTCGATTTTAAAATTGCAAATAGCACGAAATTTTCACCTGAAGTAGTAATGGCTCTTTGCACTTTGTTTCATATTTTTTTACAAAGAACTTTCAGACAGTCTTAAATGTGGTGGTGTAAAATCAGTGAAATTCAATATTTAACGCTTAAGGAATACTATTCTCACTGAGCGTAATTTTCATCAAATTAACGAGCAGATAAGTAGTCATACTTATGTAAATGCTTAATGAAAATCTTAGCTTCGTTTCTGTAGAGGCTCATCGTTCGTTAAATAAATCAGTGCGAAAAAATCAAATTCAGATGATTACAATACCTTTTAACTTTATGTGACTCTATCATAATGTCTTATTGGGGTATAAAAAGAAAAGTAAAAAGAAACGCGCGATTTTTCACTGTCTTACAAGAAATAGAAAGAACGCTTAATAAATTCAGAAACACTACACATGATAATGTTATTCAAATCTACAAAGCCGGCATAATTTTCATGTGAAATAATTATTTATGTAGAATCAACAGCAGCTGCAATATGAATATTAATTTTATTTTATTTGTATCTATTTGGTAATGATTTTGCTCTCTTTGCACACCATTATAGTGATTCCCGTTGGTCTTTATTTTAGGTTTCCCCTTATATTAGTTTTTACCTTCAAGGCTTCAACGTAATACTCAAAGAAAGCATGAGCTTTGCACGTTTGTGGGTGTAATTTAATTTTAGAAACCATTTTGCTGGAAATTGTTTGAAAAGGCGCTATTAACACTGTTATCATGAATTTTATTGCAGTATACGTAAAAGAAAAGAAAGGGGTAAAAATTATTACAAAATAATGGGAAAAGCCCTGCTGTAATTATTTTATTTATAAACCAAGTGATTCGCCTGTTTGAAGATTTCAAGACGAACGAGTGGTGTACTCCTTCATTGTTGCTGGTCCTGATTTCTAGTCTTGGTAGTCACTAGTAGTGTGTCCCGATTTAGCGCACTCTTGATGACAGTGTGGTGCGGCGTGGCGGTGGCCGTTGTGGGCGAGAGATCGTAGGGATGGGAGCTGTGTTAATGGAGTTTCCATGTAGTTCCGTATGGTTTTCATGTTTTTTGTTGGAAACGGGTGAGTTGGGTAAATGGAGTTTCCGTGTTTTTTACGGAATGGGCTCGGGGATTTCTGGTTTTAAAAGCTTAAATTTGTAAAAGTGATTTTATTTTACTTGGGTGGGCATTATTTTGGTGGATGTTTGAAAATATTTCTCAATTAAATAAGATTTTATATTTTATGGATCGCATTTGACTTGTAATATGCAAAAAAAAAAGTATTATGCAAAAATTGTGCAAAATATTATAACTATGCAAACAAAATACATTTATACAAAAATGTAATGACACAAAAGATTCTAATTACATTCAAAAAACGATGTTAAAATGCAAAAAAAATGTATTTTTGCACAAAATGATGATAAGATGCAAATAACATTGCTGCAATGCAAAAAAAAACAAACAAAAACAAACAAAAAAAACATTGCTATAATGCAGAAAAAATTAAAAAATAATTTTTGGGTCCCCGCTGTGTATCATTGCTAAACTGCATTAACTTCCAGGGAAAAATATAAAATTGCAATAGCTGCAACGGAGATGATTATACTTTGCTCTCAAGCGATGTACTGTGCGTTGGAGAATGGTGCCTGTCACCTCAATCAGGTTTCAACTTATTTAGGTGCCACCCTCCTTGGGATAGGTGTGCTTGCCTGCTTTTGTTTTTCTACCCTGAAATGAAGAACAATTTTTAAAAGCATTCGCACATTTTGCTAATTTCTGTCTTAACAGGTTTTTTTCAGGCTGCGTTTAGAGTAAGGTATTTTTTTTTTTTTTTACCCTCACTGTTTTCCCTTGGGTCATTGTGTTAATAGATTTTCACCCCAATAGTTTGAAAAAAATGAGTAGAATGTTAAACGCATTTTCTATGTTTTAAGAATTCCTGTCTAAATGGTGCTCTCTGATGATGTTTAGGTTTAGGTACTTCTAGGGTAGCAGATGCTTAAAACTAATCTCATTAGCTGAAAATCAAGACTGGTCGCGATGTATTTCGCATGCGCAGTGGTGACTGAATGACTGAAATATCAACTTTGAACTTGAAGATAAACAATTTAGAACTATTATCATGGAACAAACAGAACATATTTTACAAAGTCCGGTTTTCAATCCAAAATGTTTGTACTTTCAACTACTGCATCTCCATAATATTATACAGCCCGTTTTGCATATGTGTGCACACGCGTGTAGTGTATTTCCTGCATTAGTATGTTTAATTTATAAAGTAACAATTATCGCTGAACAATATGTTTTATGTCAGAAATAAAGCATTTAATTATAATTTCCCAATGTTTTTACTTTTAATGCATACTGTTTTGTTTTTATATAATTTTAATTAATGTTATCATTTTACATGTTACCAATACAATGTATTAACCAAAGGACTAATGTATGAAACTTATAAAACTTAAAGAGGAAAGTACGTTTTCAAACAGTGTCAACATATGCAAGCTTGCACGAATAGCCAAAAAAGCGGTCTCGCTCTGCTTCTAATAAAAAATACTGATGTATGATTTGCAATAGTCTTATTTTCTCATTTTAGTTGTTTTTATTCCTCTTCCCTCCCTATCGATTCAAACTGATGTTCTTAAATTTTATGGAGTCCACGCAGGGCTGCCACAATAAGAACATTTGTGTTTTTATCCGGATAATTCAGTAAATTTATCAAAACATATAGTATACTGTGTAAAAAAGAAAGCTATGTTTTGCAAAAGAAAATATTTTCTCCCGCGATTCACTTTTAATGCAGGACAGCGAAACTAAAAATTATTTTAATTTTGCTCTGTTGCGCGAAAACATAATTTAGCAAGCCGTTGCAAGGTATTTTTTTCGTTAGAACTAAAAATTAATTCAGGCAATATGTGACATTTTTGCTCTTTTATCAACTAAATACTTTTTCAAATGTAAGGAGATAGGCATATTGTGTGGTTGTAAATATATATATTGAAATAATGAGCAGCAGGTAAAATCCTTTGGTGATTTCACGATGCTAGTTGTGCGTAAACATTTGCTGGTCAAGCAAGGTGGCGCGAAATTGCTCCCTTCTTTGCGTTCTGTTTCACTATAACCATGGAATTGGGAATCTCAAAGCAGCCTATACTGAAGGCTGGGAGGGGGAATGTCGCGTGGCTTATGGGAAACGGGTAATTCGCTCTTCTCGTTTTTAGCGAAAAAGAAAGGAAATCGCTCTCACTTTCATCTGGCGATGAATATTGTTTTTTCACACTATTTTTGCTACTTTTTTCAAATAGGTGACGCTAGTGAATATTAGAAAACTGTTTAGCTCTGAAAAAAAATATGTAATAAAATGAATACTACCGTTTTCTGTAATTAATAATTCGCTCAAAAATACATGTTATAATAGAAATTAAGTGTTTTAAATCCCACATAAAAATTAAGAAAAAATCGCTGTATTTAACGATCTTTACTGTGCTTCTGTGCAGTGTAATAAACAATGGGAGTTTAAAGAAGTGAAAGGAGTGAAACATTTGTGAACATTTATTAACAGACTGACCCAAGGGAAAACCATGCGGGTAAAAAAAATACCACCAGAATAAAACCTTTTAAGGCAGGAATTAGCAAAATATGGGAATCGTTTTAACAACCGTTTTCTTCTTGTCAGGGTAGAAAAATACCTGTCCCAAGGAGGGTGGCGCCTAAACAGGTTGAAATCTGATTGAGGTGCCACGTACCTTTCTCAAACGCATAGTACGTCGCTGGAGCGGAAGTATAATCATCTCCGATGCAGCTATTGCAATTTTATATTTTTTCCTGGAAGTTAACGCAGTTTAGTATCGATACACAGCGGGAACCTCAAAATTATTTTTAGTAACGTATAAATTTTTTGCATTATGGCAATTAGTTCTTTTGCATAACTGCAGCATTTTGTGCACCAGCACAATATGCTTGCATAATTATAACATTTTTCTCGTTTTATCATTTATTTGCATAATAACAATATTTTTGCATATTTAAAATATTTTTGCATAATTACAGTATCATTTGCATATTTTGCATCGTAACCATACTTTCTTCCTAAACCCATGATCGCGGGTTCGAACCCGGCCAGGACCGATGGATTTTTTTCGGGCGAAAATATCCTAATTATGGCTTCCTTCGGAAGGGAAGTAAAGCCGTGGGTCCCGTGTCGTACATTTACGTCACGAATAAGAACCTCAAGCCTGAAAGAGAAGCCTCTGAGCAAAATTTGTCGGCCGTTTCACGCCCTGAGTTCAATAGGACGCTGACGACATGAGATGTTAAAGAGCGTCCATAAATAAATCAATTCATGTTATCCAACAGCTGCCCGAGGTACTTCACGTTGCCGAACTATGCGAGGATATATTGGTCACTTAAGTATTGAAACACAACGTGGACTCCCTTGTAATAACAGTTTAAGTATAGAAGAATACTAATAAAAGATATAAAACAAATGTACGGCAAATGAGAAATCGATGAGGCGCTTATATCCCACATATTTCTGCATCGTGTGCGCCCCTAAAGATATTTCTGGGATCTTATATCGGAGGGCGTGCTCGCAACAGAGGTGTATAATTTTAAAAAGTGTCTGGCTACATTTGCCAGACGCTAATAAATTGGAAGGCACAATTTGGATCTGAACATTACTATGTAGCTATGTGAGAGCGATACACTTTTCCTTCCAAAGAAAAGAAAATGTGTCAACTCACTTCGTTATTATTGTTTGTGTTGAGATTGACAACTAGGGCATGGAGATCAGACCTCGTTTTTGTTCCCTTCTGAGCAACTTGAAGTCTCATTTGAAATATGTCTTACGGAGCAATAAAAATGTACACTGGATAATAAACGTGTCAGAAAGAAGGAAGTATAGCAAACATGGCAAGGTTAGAGTGTTAATTGAAAACAATGTCTGCTTTTGAGGGAAACTGGATCCAAGACACGTACAAAATATTTTTTCTGCCCTTCATAATCAATTGGGGGAAAGGTTGGATTACTGGTTTATGCAGGGGTGTCAGTGGCATTACGTATAAGCGAAAACATCCAAATTATAGAGTAAATGAAGATATTTTAGTTCGTTTTCACCTCAGATAAATACTAAATGTTCTTGTCTTGTTGTATTTCCTGTAATTTTTTAATAACGGTAGTTTCTGTTACGAGATTCAAGATCCGCTACATGCTAAGGACTTTATTCAGAGCTTGCTGAGGATGACTCGCCCATGATGGTGAAAGTAGGTCTGCCTACATCAACCACCGTGCGTCTCCTGCTGCATTCTGCACTATATTGCAAACTCTTTTTTAACCCAAGCACATGTTCTTTTGGTTCAAGTGAAACTGTATTTTCTTAGTGCGTGAACAATTTACATTGTGATTATTCTTGTTGTAGTTGTTATATTTATCGTTATTGTTATAACAACATGGCTACAATAAGTGTTAGTTAGAGCTACAAAACTGGAACACAGTTTTTCTCGATCACCGCAAACGCCATGTGCTGAGATAGAACGGCTAGACTGTAAAAAGGAAACTTTATATCCATATTTACGAATGTTACTGTTGTCCTCCTTTAGTATGCGAACTAAGTCACTTATCTAAATACCCTTGCAGCATAAATAACCTACTGCATAGCTGTAATTATAGTTGCATAAAAAGTCATCATAGCTTGTCCCGCATTACATCTCGTGGCAGTGTGTTCCCTCAAAGACGAAAGGAAAACATTAGCCCTTTGGAACTTTGGAGGTTGCTAAGATATGTTTCGCACTTGAGTAGCCATTCTGTGTTAGACCAAGTGCCACATTGTTGTTATATAAAGAAATAAAGCAGTGATAAAAACGAGAACCATACTTTAATTTAACTATTAATGAATTATATCACAATCTACAGTACTGCATTGATACATCCGACCTTTTGCATAACATTCTAACTACCACTTGAAATGCAAAAAGAAAAACATGAAAATACCTATCTATTCCTGCCTCTCTAATTTGTATCGTTCCATAATTTGGTATTTTATTTTACATTTTGCAAAATTGTAAAATTGTCATATTAAATTCTGATTAAAATACACATACACCATACGTATATGAAATGTTTTGTTAGCTATTAAATTATGTCTCAGCAGCGAGTTATCTGTACTTGGTGCGAGGGAATTGGATATAAAAATATCATGTTCAGTTCGGTTTAAAATCGGTTGAAATAATCATACATTTAAATGAAAATAGTCAAAACTCATACTGAGGTCAAGCTCCTTGGAATATGACTCATTTAGATTCAAGCATAAAACATTTATAAGCCCAATGCGGTTTATATTTGTAGAATTAAATAAGGTTTTTACTCTTTGGTACTGTTCGTTTAATTAAAATATAATCAGAAATGATATGCAATTAACATCACATAAATAATCTTGTTATTAACGGAAGTGATTCAAATGAGAAACATCCTCCAAATTATACTTTCAGTTGTTCCTACCCAGAAAAGGAGCACAATGCGCTTTGAATACAAGTTATCCTAAAGAGGGACACTTGTTGCTAAATATTAAATTTCCCAAATGTGTAAGGTGTAACGTGTTTTAAATCCTTGGCTCTTTCTTTTTCTTACAGATAAGATGAATACCGAGGGATGTCAATGTGTGGGTGAGTACTGTTTGACTTTTTAGTTTGACTTGTGACTTGTTTTAATTCTGAAACTCTTGCATACGTTCACAAAGGCTTAGAACCGGAAACTGGTATGTTTAGCATGCAGTTAACACGTTACGTTTGGGCAAAAAAATTAGTAATCTTATTTTTTTATTTTCATGTAAATATTTCAGCACAAATAAAAGTTTTAAACCTTTAACACGCGATAGGAGATTATTGTTAGTCACAATTGCGACAATAAAATGATAAACTTAAATTAAAGTATAAAAGCGCTAGTTCCTGTGTTTGACACAGAGAAACTGATAAATACCCACTCTTGCTTTTCATGCTTGAATTAGAGGCAAAGGAACCATATAAAGAGCAAGCAGCGTTATTTCTCTTTCGAACACAGAATTACGTTTAATGGAGAAAGACAGGTTGGTAACAGTTGGGGGAATTTTTATTTCATTTTAATGCCCAATTAGTTGCTCTTAAATATACGTTTTCATAAGTTGAGCATGCTCCTTAATGTAAGAGAATAGGTGAGCAGCCTTAAAGTCTATATTCATACACTGCGTTTTAAATGGATGTTTAACATAAAAACACGGCTTGCATGCCGACAGGAAGAATTTTATCTGCCCCTGAGTCCGAAATACATAACAGTTGCACAGTTACATATTTCAGAAGATAATGCATATTCAGAAATTTCACAGCATACAGCTCACTGTTATCTGCATCGCATTTCTCTTGTCCATAAAGAAAATGTTCGTACGTGCTCGCCTTTAAAGCTATCATAGTTCTAAGGTGTTGAGAAAACATTGCCCTTGCTGGTTACAGATTTAATGACCACCCTGTAGCATATGTTGTAAATGATGTCCTGTGCCATCACACTCCTCACACAACTTTTAAGAATGTTTGCATTCTCACGCATTAGTTCGTTATATAACATTGCTTTACATTGTCTTTCAGATCTTGCAACGTATGCGAATAATTCCGATATCTTTATTTTTCAAGTTTCCCAAAAATGGAGTTCACATACCTTAAGATCTGAGTATCAGACTCGAGCATTTCCTAAGTAAAAGGTAACGAAGGAACAGCTGTAGGCGCTATACCGGCTCTTTTTGTAAATGCATCCGTACATTCAATTTGCGATAAAGAATTGTGTGTTTATATTATCTGTGAATCTCTGCACGTTCATTGTATTAACATAAATATAGTCCTTAATTCTGTAAGCATTCACAGTACACAATCCAAAAATGTTGCAATTTCCTGTATAAGAATGGGGATTTTCTGCTCTCCAGTACCTACTATGTAACACTACAGGATCAGTTAAATAGAAACATGCCTCGTCCGTGAAAAAATAAATGTCGGTCAATATAGCCATTGCTGATTTTATCCAAAAACCACTGCTGAAATTTGTTTATATTATCACGTGACTGCACACAGTTATTTTATACTGTTTACACCACAACTTTTATGGCATTCTTAGCCGAGGTTTGCGAGGATATGTGATTCCTCTGCACGCCTTCAGAAATATTTCTTTGGAACTTTGCTCTAACATTTCTGCAATTTACCCACGCATTTTATCGGGCAGCACAGGACGCTTTACTTTCGGCTTCTTATATTAAACTGAAGTCTTTTCCCTAAATATGTTCAGAACATAGGAACAAAACATTTGTAAGGTGCAGAAAGAGAGGATAATTATCATAAAAATCGCAATCACACTTTTCTGCACTAGTTTTATATGAATCAAACAATTTATTTACTATTTTCTAAAGTGTACTATTGTGTATCGGCATTGTAACAGCAACAACAAACATAAATAAAGCAAAAACATACATTTTCCAACTTATCACTTTAAGAAAGTTCGTCTTGCCTTGAAGAGGCAATATTTCGGGTCCGAACCCAGATAGGGTAGTTGGGCGAAAAAATCCTGTGTGTGGCTACCTTTCGAAGGGAAATAAAGCCATACTTCCCGTAGTTAGATTTATAGCCCGTATTCGAATCTCAAGTCTGAAAAAAAGAGGCCTCTGAACAAAATTAACGGGACACTTCATATCCTGAATAAAATAGAACACTGTTGAACTGAGATGTTAAAGTGCATCCTTTAATAAACGAAATAAATAAAACAATGCCCTTATACCGTTCCAACAACCAAAGAAAACGGTTCAACTGCTTAAGGTCTGGGAAGTGAGTGTCACAGAAACCGGTTACAACACGTGTCTCTCTGCTCTCGCTACCGACACAATAACTTTCAATTCAAATCAGTGCACAAAATATTAAAAATAATGCTTGAGCAAACAGATGATAATGGAGAGTCGAAGATTTTGTCTGGTGCGTGGCGAAGATCGGTCTTCATGAAATATAGGAGCCGTAGATTCGAATTCCTTTTATTTTAGAACTAACATTTGATTAATATATATAGTATATATTAATATACATGTAAAATAAAAATATATATAATTACACAATTATTCTTAACATACATTTATTATAATTAGATATAAGAAGTTTAAAGTTGCCTACAATGTCTCTAAATTATTATTCTTGTTATTGTTATTATTATTATTATTATTATTATTATTATTATTATTATTATTATTATTATTATTATTACTATTAATGTTGTTGTTGATGATGATGATGATGATGATGATGATGTTAATATTGACACTAGTAGCAGTAGTAGTAAGAATAATATTAGTACTAGCAGCAGCAGTACTATTAGTAGTGACAGTGGTAATACTAGTATTATTTCTAGTAGTAGTAATGTAGTAGTAAAAGCAGTGGTAGTGGTGGTATTAGTAGTAGTAGTAGCAGTGGTATTACCAGCAGTAGTTGCAGCGGTAGTAGCGCTAGTAGTAGTAGTAGTTGTACCAGTAGTAGTAGCACCAGCAGTAGCTGTAGTGGTAATAGTAGTAGTATTAGTAGTAGTACTAGTTGCACCAGTAGTAGTAGTAGTAGTAGTAGTAGTAGTAGTAGTAGTAGTAGCAGCAGCAGCATTAACAGTAGTGGCAGTAGTAGTCGTTGCGCCAGTAGTAGTAGTATTAGCAGTAGTAGTCGTTACACCAGTAGTAGTAGTGGTAGTAGTAGTAATAGTAGTAGTAATAGTAGTAGTAGTAGTAGTAGTAGTAGTAGTAGTAGTAGTAGTAGTAGTAGTAGCAGGAGCAGTAGCGGTAGTAGTAGTCTTTGCACCATTAACGTAATGGTATTAGTAGTAGTAGTCATTGCACCAGTAGTAAGTGTAGCAGTAATACTAGTAGTGGTAGTAGTAATAGTAGTAGTAGTAGTTATAGTATCAGCAGCAGTAGCAGTAGTGGTAGTAGTCGTTGTATCAGTAGTAGTAGTAGTAGTAGTAGTAGTAGTAGTAGTAGTAGTAGTAGTAGTAGTAGTAGTAGCAGCAGCAGCAGAATTAGCAGCAGTAGTAGCAATGCAGTTGTAGTAGTAGTGGTAGTAGTAGTAGCAGTAGCAGTAGTGGTAGTAGTAGTCGTTGCACCTGTAACAGTAGTAGTAGTAGTAGAGTAGTCATTGCACCTGTAGTAGTAGTAGTAGTAGTAGCAGTAATAGTAGTAGTAGTTGTAGTAGTGCTATTGCAGTAGCAGCAGCAGTAGCAGTAGTGGTAGTAGTAGTCGTTGTATCAGTAGTAGTAGTAGCAGCAGAATTAGCAGCAGTAGTAGCAATGCTGTAGTAGTAGTAGAGGTAGTTTTAGTAGCTGCAGTAGCAGTAGGGGTGGTAGTAGTAGTAGCAGTAGTAGTAGTAGTAGTAGTAGTAGTAGTAGTAGTAGTAGTAGTAGTAATAGTAGTAGTAGCAGCAGTAGTAGCAATGCAGTAGTGGCAGTAGTAGTGACTGTGGCAATACTAATACTAATATTTTTTTTTTTGTTCTCTACCAAAAGTGCTTCCTGAAGACTTTGAGAATGCACAGAAAGTGAACGATATAACTGTGGACCTCAGCAAAGGAAATGATGACGCAATAGGCCCTGATACCTTTGATAAAGAACGCGAAGAAAACATGGATGACAATTACTCCGAAGAGAACGTTAATATTCCTGACTGTAAAGAAGAGGATTACGTTCCTGAATCCAATGAGAATTTTCAAGCTTCTGACGTCAAAGATGAAGAATGCTATAATGAATCCGATTCTGAAGCCACATTTGATTCTGAATGCGTATTTGATTCTGAATCCACATTTGATTCTGAATCAGTATTTCATTCTGAATGCGGATCTGAATCCTTATGCGTTTCTGAATGCGATTGTGCATCGAAAGAGAAAATGGAGGATTTTGAATGCATTAAGCAAATTTGCTTGCTGGTTTCCGAATAAGAATTGTCCAATTCGGATCCCAAGCAGAGTAGTTGTAGTTTAGAAAGGACACGATTATAAGGTCTATTTTTCACAGGAACTCACATCTATTATACCAAAGCAAGAAATTTAATTTTTGATATCAAAAGCAAAAAGTGCACTTCTGATCCCAAAAGGGAACGTCCCCCTCCAGATACCGAAGAGGAACACGGAACACATTCCAAATAAAATGTTAAGAACGACAGTTGATATTGATGATTCCAGTTACCCCTGTCAGTGATGGGTGCTCTCATTATCTGAGAACGGTAACGTAGTAAATATATTCATTTTTTTCTTTCTAATCGTCCTATATTTGGTACAACTTTTTGACTTTTCAAATAACCTTAACAGAAATACTCTTAACTTTCCTCACACTAAGAAATCGCTCAGTTTTGTCAGTTAGATATTTATTTATTCAAATTAACTATGCATTGTGGCATTGCTTCATTACTTTTTGCCTTAAAAGTTAAAAATTAGCAAGGACATTGGTATTTCTGATTCCTTGAAGAGTACCATTGTTACAAGTTTCAAGACTGGAACTAATTCAAATTTCTGATCTGTATTTTATTTTGAGCTGTAGACATGACTAACACGTGTCTTTTATGAACATGTTTTACGTTGCCAAACTCTTCGCAATGCATACAAAGCTGGTAGTGTGCCTTCCTAATTTATGCTTGTTCTGGATCATTAAATATCTAATTGCTCTTCTACATTTTGCTTTATACATTAAGATATTTTTACCAGCATCTTGGCAGTGATATTATTAACTATCACTACAATATTGCATAAAACATCCGATTTTCTTGTAAAACATAAATATAAATTTGGTAATGATTTGTTAGCATTACCCATTAAAATTTTCCTGAAATCTGGTGATTAAATTTATATGCTAGCTTACTTTATATTTAACTGTGTCACCGACCCCCTGAAGCGGCTATTTGTTCATTTAGCAACAAAAAAATAATTTATTGGAGAAAAGGAAAATTTCCAAATATTCATATATATATATCAGTGTTATTATAAAATGGGAAGCACTGGTGTGTAACAATGCAATTAACTAATAATAAGAATGTTAAACATAAAAAATATGAAAAACTGAAAGTTAATCGCAAATTACGGGTTGTTGCGGATTTCTAAAGCTAATGGCGATTCATTTTCCTTTGAACAAGGGTAAATTTATATTGGAAGCATCGCTTTTGGTATACTACCTTTTAATATTTACACCAATTCATTATGCATAACTAAATGTCTCTCTATTGTTAATAATGTTTACTTATTTATTTATTTGTGGATAATCAATTTTGGCTCACTTTAGGCAGCAAAAAAACAATTATTTTTCGGATTTATACTGTTTACTATAGATGAAAATTAATAATTCAAAAAACTATATTATTCTTATACACCAATGCCTGCTTATTTGGAAATTTATTTCATAAAATTTAACATTCTAATATAAAGCTTTTCTTCATAAAACTATGCAAATGGAGTTATAAAAGAAAGCTAATAATAGTGTCATTTTAGAAAATGGTTTGAAATAATTTAATTCATAAATAAACTCATAATTATTCTACGAAATTATTTTGTTGCTAAATGAATATAATGCCAGCAAAACAACATTTGATTCCACAGTATATAAATATTATATGCTTATTTTGAAAAACACTTATTGTACTTTAATAAATGAGGTTTTCTTAAAATTATAGTTGACACACAATGTATTAATGACATCTGTTTTATAAAAAGGAGTACACTTTGTGCAGAAGATTTGTAATTTTTAAATAATCACTTCTTTAGTTTCAAAGAACTTGGTATTGCTAGTTCAATAAAAGAAATAAAACAAATAAATAAGTTTATCATATTGCATTGTTTGGATTGCTTAAAGGCATAAAGAAAAAGAGATTAGTTAGTAAGCATTAAGTTTCTGGTTAATTTACATTACGATAAAATGCTATTCTAAATTTGTATTACATTATTATAAGCCTTTCTTTAGAGGTATTCAATTTCATATTATGTTAAAATTGAGTGTTAAAGGCTGTTAAAAGAGTTTTAGAGGTATATCTTTATGAATCACTAGTTGAAAACTTTTATGACAATAGAACATGTATACTTTTGCTGCACTTTTCATTAAAAGAAACAATCTTGATGCATAAATATTATTTATTCATTTATTTACCTTTCACCTTCCTTTTCATTTTATTACACTTTGTTCTGAAGTATGAGAAATTTCAAGCCTTAATCTCATGCTTTACAAGACTGTTAACCGCATGAATAAATTCTAAAAATGGAAAGAGGACTCACATAGAAAACGTTCTAGGATACAGCAAAAACCGTTCATTACACACAGTTTATTGGCGTAGGAAGTGCCTCCAGCGGGGCTGTAAGAAATCAGATATTCTTCCTTCCATTAAAAAAGCTGAAGAAGCTAATCAAACTTAAGTAATGCTCAGAGTTCAAGCGATTACGGAAGCCATCACGCTTAATGTGTATGCAAAACATTTATGCACTTCAGCTGTTTCCCTAAATTCTCGTACATATTAATTGAAGTATAATACAAATAGTTTAATATTTTTCAGAATATTATACATTCACAAACAAATTGTTGCAAAATTGAACACTTGGAATTTAAGACGACACTTAACAAGTGTACGAATATCAGTACAGCAGTATGGTTTAGTATTATAGTTTAATTTGGTAAAATAAGCACATAACATATAACGCTTAATAATCATCTGTTTAATTTTTATCAACATGTTTACCAAATGACACATCCTTGTAAAAAGTTGCTTAAAGTTCTCAAAACATATGAGAGTGGATGTGCATTTTGAAGGGGGAAAAAAACAAGCGAAAACACACATGAGCCTACAAATAAACATATTTTGGTTACCAATGGGAAAATGAAATATTATTTCACAGAAATGTAACGTTTTGGAAGAAACAAATTGCAACAATGTCACAACCTGTTTTTCATTTGTTAACAACGTCTTTATATGTGTAATTGAAAATCTCTGGTTCCTTCTTTGCACACTGAGGCTGGATATGTTGAACGTTGAAATTTCAGCTTTAACACACACTAAAAATTGCAAATAATGGGAACAAGGCACGGTAATTATCTGACACGAACTGGTATTAGCTCACTATTGCAGAAAATATTTACTTATTTACCTTAGCAGATATCAGTGGCACTGTCGGTCATATGGTTTCTCCAAGGCATAAAGCAATGGAAAGAATCATTCGCCTGCTGAAAATTAAAGTGCACGACATAACACTAGTTCTTAAAATGTTCTTATTATGAAATAAAATAACAATTGAGTATTTAGAACGGGTATAATTTAGCTGTGATTAGTCCGATATTAATTCCATTTTAGATTAACTCTAGCACCTTAACTACAGTGGAACCATTTAAAGCCTTCCATTCACAATTCGGCCGTTTATCGGCATGATCTTCCCCCTTCAATCGCTGGCTTTCTCCTCCGTCCAGTTATGGCATAGTTGGGAAGTGTTTGCAACAGTAGGCAGGTAAGTCATGCATAAAGTGTAGGAAATTGTGTGATAGAAGAAGTAGAGAGCTAAAATTTAGAAAAAAATACCTTTCTGCCCAGCTCTATGAAAACAATATAATACTTAGTGAGTAGGTTTGATGCAACAGGTTCTGTTACGGATC
Organism: Metallyticus violacea; assembly: GCA_030762175.1. Taxonomy (NCBI): domain Eukaryota; kingdom Metazoa; phylum Arthropoda; class Insecta; order Mantodea; family Metallyticidae; genus Metallyticus; species Metallyticus violacea. Next base: position 56,311,681 of record CM060846.1, read on the forward strand.
GTGAAAGGAAACCACCATGCCATGTGCTTAGAAGAGAAACTCTTGATGAAACAGCTTCCTTACATCATAGTTCTCGAAAATTAGTGAGACGTCTAGCACGCAGGAAAGAAATTTCTGAAAGGTTTGCAGGATAGGTTACAGAAACGATAAAGTTAAGAGTCCCAGATGATGGGCAACATTTCTAGTATCTCCTGCAACATGCTTGAGTACAGAAATATTTTAGTTTATATTTAGTACCTAAGTTTTAAAATGGGGAATTGTTAGGCGCCGTAGTTTCGCGGTGTCAGAAGCGGCTGTTATGGCAGATGTGTCGGTAATTGACCAATTTCGAAATGGAAGGCTTTAATATACCTCCCTATACATAGCCTACTTCCACGTCGAATAACAGGCATACCATCAAAAGGGCATCATGTAATACATTACTAAAAGTTTCATGAAGCGAAAATAATTCCTATGCTGTGCTACCGCACAATTTGTAATGAAGGGAAACTTCCATGTTCACCCTACACCAGAGAAAAAAATCATACAATTTTACCTCTATAATTTTATAATTTTTAAATGTTTCATGCTTCTATCAGCAGCTATTTTAAGCCTATACATCAGTAGGTTGTGTTACTTGCTTTTTGCATATGCAGAAATAATTCTTTTTCTGAAGAAAGGGGTTTTAATTTTGTAGTAATTTCTAACTATTGTCAAACATGTCGAAATCTCAGCTCGATAATTTGTAAATCACGAGGTAACCTTAACTCGCATTGAGATGGTGCAAAGTTTTACACCAACCAACATATGTATGTTATGGATACGCCGCTTTTCTTTTGTTTATCGTGGCATTATCCTTTATACTTTACGAAATTGAAAACTGGTTATTGCAATGCACACATGTGGTTAAAATTGACATAATGTTACATCTTTCTTTTTTTCATTAATATACATAATGTTCATATTTTGACGACATTGCATTTTAAATAATAGTATGTTTTTGTAAGTTTATTACATCGAAATTGGCTGCCAATTCTATTTCTGTAAAAACAATTATTTTTTTATATTGCCTACCTTTTTCCTTTGACGGTTTTTTCTGTATATCTAAAGAAAATATGACTTTCTGGAAATACATTTTTTCGAAAAATGTAACCAGAAAGTTTGATAAAGTGTATTTTTATATTTGAATTTTTGAGGTATAACCTACAACAGGTAGAATAAAAAATAAAACCAAAGATTTTTCACTTCTGAGCACTCTGCAGTTTCCTAGTTTACATAATTTAGTATCAGCTTTGACTCACAGGTAAGCATGGGGAATATTTTGTATATGAACTGCTGACAATCGGAAACTATGACCGGCGACTTAAAATTAAAAGAGTCTGATTTTCAAATATACACATGTATGCTGTTTATAGAATGCACCCTTTGGGAGAACTGCCAGAATGTACCGAGCTTATGTTTGTTTACATTAGAAGTGATCAGACCAAGGAAAGAATGTTCACTTTCTCATGAACTTTCGGTTCTATTACGTTTAATAGTGTCGTTTAATCTCTCTCTACAAAAAACAAGAAGTGAATTCAATCTATCCCCAAAACCACACCAGCTGTTTATCACTCAATAAAGCGCTGGGAAGACACCAAAAAACTGGGTAGGTATCGTTTGGAGGTCGAACAGATCTTTACGGATGGATACGATTACAGAATTTAATTTTTGGAATTCTACAGAGTTGGAGACCACAACCCACATTCTCTGCTTCTTTCTCCACTGTCGATACAAAGTTATATCTTTTGGAACCAATCATCAGGCATCAACCTGATTTTCGCAGGACAAAAAGCTTTTTCCCGTGTCTCAAATTGACAACCCCTACATTTTGTTTTTTCTTTTTCGGACATTTGGAAGCAGGAAAAGTCGCAGGGAGAAAGATCTGAATTAAAAGGTGGGTGGTTCGCCAGTATCACTTACATATTCCCATGTTTCCAAATCGGTGTACACTGAAGCATTGTGTTGGTGAAGTAACAATCTTTACAGGCAACAGTTTTGTCTTCTATCTGTTAGTGTTCGGAAGACTCTGGGGAAACAACCTCTGGTGTAAGAGTTGCCAGTGATTGTATTAGTTTCCTGGGATAGAATGGCTGCAATATGGCCAATAGCTGAGAAGAAACTGGCACCTCCTTCCAGAATACACTTCGACATCGCTTTATCTTCACTGGGAGTCGTCATTTGGAAATATCTAACTGGCTCTTTAATTCCCCCTAGTTTTGGTAAATCTATCTTTTATCGCTTTTGAGGATATCGTGGACATGTCGGGAGTTACCATTGTCAAAACGAAGAATCATTTCCTGGCATCATTCTGTTCTTACTGTCTTTCGTTCTTCTTTAAGGACAACAAATTTTCTTCATATATTAGTGCAGGATTTGTGACAACTGTGGTGAATAAATACCTTATATCTGTAAGTCACAAGTGGATCGTTCTTCACTACGGCTTCTACATCAGCGATCCTTTCCTTTGCGAGTACTGCCCTCTATGATTAGGTTATTCTTCCAATAAGCTGTGCAAATCAAATATAGACTTTCGTATCTAAAGGAGCAGAGTTTGGAAAAGTTCACTTGTATTTTTCCAGCAACTATTGTAAGCTGAGTCCTAAGTTATACCTGTAAAGTAATTCACATGAACACTATTTACAACATCATGCTGTGAGTACACACAGTCCGCTGCTGAGTGGCGTGGAGTACAGACGTAACAGTTGACTCCGTTTCGTTTTGTGCTATTCGGTTTTTGTGAGTTTCTTCTTGGTTAAATTTTTTCTTCATATTTCCTTTGCGACACTTTCATAGTTGTTTAGCCAATTTTAATTGTGAACAAGATCACACCAGTAAACACTTTGAAAGCTGCCTTCGATAAAAGTAAGCCTCGGCCTACGCCATTAGATACACATCTCTGGTTGGATACCACCCTACATATAGCCGAGGATCAATTGGACACACATCAATTAATTGGTAAGAAAAGTGAAGTATTTATCAAGTTACACAGTAGAGTGATTTTCGAATAGTTGTTAAATGTACATCAGGGCACAACTCCCTTTGGAACTGAAGACGGATCTGTGACTTCCGTAACAATTAGTGATGCTAGTACAGAATATACCCATGCCCATGTGTTTAATTTACCCCCGGAATTATCAAATGATAAAATACGCCAAGCATTACAGGTATACGGCTCTGTAATTAAAATTGAAAGTGAACATTGGTCTCTCGGCTATAAGTATCGGGTGCAAAATGGAATTCGTTCTATTCAAATAGATTTGAAAAAACCTATTCCATCTAATTTGATGATTGCTGGTCACGAGGCTTACATTAGTTACGCAGTGCAACCACCCACGTGTAATACGTGTGGAGAAACCACTCATTTTCGTGATCGTTGTCCTTACAAGAAATTTACTTCAAAGATCCCACAAGTAAATCGTCCAACATTAATGAGTGAACTATTCTTTCAGGAAAATATTATATACCTCAGGAAACTTCTGCTTCCAGCCCCATTCAACCTGATCATCTTGCAGACACTCTCCCCCCTTCCAAGCCCTCTCAACAGTCCGCCTCTCCCTTGGAACCTATGAATCCGACCTTGCTGTTGTCGCAACGGCATGACATACCTCCCTTATCCCCACCTGATAGTAACACTGACTAGGTAGCTAATGCACCATTATATGCAGGGAGATAAACATAGGACCAAATGCAAAGAAACAAAAAGTATGCGAAAGATCCCAATCTACGGCGACACCTTTGCATGACTGGGATGCTCTGACTTTACTCAATAATAAACCGGCGATTTCACCCCGAGATCCGCGATTACATGGTGGCTTGTCTTCCAAACGTCATGTTAACAGTGACAAAGCTGGGAAATTTCTGCCGTTATCTAAAGTCCTACTGAGCCTATGTCGGAGGACACGCCTAATGCAACCTTAGAACTCCCGCTTGGAGAATAATTTCTTACTATTGTCGTCTTGCTGTTTATTCTTTTAATTATTCTTGGACTAACTTGTTCCTCTTTATGTCACAGTCATATAAAATTCTTACCCTGAATATTAGTAATATCCAAACACCTGAAAATTTTCGTCTTGTAAAAACTTTTCATTCCCTGGATATTGACATTGCTCTTCTTCAGGAGGTAAATTCTCCTTTTATTACTCGCTTATATGGATATAATGCTGAGATTAATACTGATTTTGTTACTCGTGGTACTGCCATATTGCTTAAAGATCACTTGCAATATACGGATGTGCATATGACTGCAAATCAGCCTTATCCTTCGGAATCTCAATATTATCAATGTGTATGGTCCTTCTGGCACCCATATGCGGAAGGAAAGACAAAACTTTTTGCTGAAGAAAAAGCTTCTTTGTTTTCTAATTCTCCTCATGTGTTATTAGGTGGCGATTTTAATGCTGTTTTATCTCCTAAAGATTGCACAGGGGTTTACTTGCCTTGTCCTGCATTTGTAGATTTAGTTCATCGACTTCAGTTACGCGATACATGGGAGGTCGTGAATCGTGATCGTTCGCTTTACACATTTCAACACAATCTCTCGGGAGCACGACTCGATCGCATTTATGTTGATCGCGCTCTTTGTATTAGTACTGTGGATATATGTCCGACAGAGCTCTCTTATCATTGTGGATATCTTACTTCCATTACGCTACGTGTGTCCTCTTCATCATACGGTCGTGGTTACTAGAAGCTTAATGTGCAGATTCTTTCTGACAAAGATGTTCAGGAACTCTTTGCAGAGCGGTGGCGATGTTGGACTTATCAGCAACGATTTTACTCTACTAAACTGGAATGGTGGCTTGTCACCAAAACAAAGATAAAACGGTTTCTTCAATATGTGTCTGGTGATAAATACCGCAGAAAACAGTGTTATCGACAGTTTCTTTATGGGGTATTGCGAAATTTGTACAGTAGCCCTGTGGTTGATACACGTTATAGCATTGAAATAAAAAGAATTAAAGCTCAGATTCTTAAACTTCAACTGCACGATTTGAGGGGCACTCAGGTGCGTTCCCGAGTTACGTTCATTAATATGGAATCTCCGTCTATATATCATCATGTCCGTGAATAACGGCGTGCCAAGCGTAAATATATTCATAGCATTCACAATGGCTCCCATGGTTCTGTAAGTAGTCAAATGGATATTCGTTCTGTTGTGTTTGAATATTTTCAGAAGCTATATTCTGATATCACACCTGTACAGAGAAAATTATGGTTCAAACCTCTTCTGGGCCCAGTGATAATATTCCTCCTTTTACCATGACGGAACTGCAAGCAACTTTATTTGCCTGTCCTCGAAATAAATCACCTGGAGTAGATGGACTACCTGTAGAATTTTACTCTGCATTTTGGCCGTTGCTGAAGGATGCAGTTCTTGCAATTTTCAATGAGCTACTGTGTACCACCTTGATTCCCTCTGCATTTGCCCATGGTGTATTGGTCCTTGTACCTAAATGTAGCCATTCCAATATTGCACAGGACTTTCATCCTTAAACAATGCTCAATACTGATTATAAATTGTTCATGCGTTGTATTAAATATCGCTTATCACCAATGATTGCTGATATTCTTGCACCGGTACAACAGTCCATTCGACGTGGAGGCAACATACTGTATGCCCTGTGTGCTCTTCGTGACGCTTTTAGCGACACCCATATTTCGCGTGTTGGAAAACTTTTGACCTCCTTGGACTTTGACCATGCATTTAACCGGGTGAAACATAGTTATTTAATTAAAACTATGGTGCACTTAGGAATCCCTGATACATACTGCTACCTCATTCGCAATATATTAAAAGCAGCTCCTACCAAAATTTTAGTGAACGGCTATTTCACTCATTCCTTTCCTGTGAGAGCGTCTGTCAGACAGGGCTGTCCGATGTCTATGCACTTGTTTGTGATGTCCATTGAACCTCTCCTAAGAAAATTACAACAGTGCCTTCGTTCTGATGGTCACTCTCTTATTAGAGCATTTGCTGATGATGTTACTTTGCTGATCTCACGTGGTTCTCTTCTTCCACATATTCACGAAATGGTGAATAATTATTATAGAGATTCTGGAGCGCTCCTCAATGTGAATAAATCAAGATATATGCTCGTTGGCTCTACTTCTATAGTCCCACCTTCGTTGAAATCTATGGCTTCAGTCGTTAAAATATTGGGTATTACGTTTTTATCCACGCTACCGGAGATGATTCAATATATTTGGAACTGGGTTATTAACAGTGTTCGTAAAGTTCTTCAAGAGCACAATTTCGTTCCTTTAATTTGTTACAACGTATTCATTTTGTTAATATATTCTCACTATCCAAAGTATGGTTTGTGAGTAAGGTTCTGCCGTTACCATCCATCTTTGGCGCTAAGTTAAAATCAGCTACAGGATGGCTTATTTGGAAAGGTTTTTTGTTACGAGTACCTAGAAATCAACTCACACTCCAAACCTCTGAAGGAGGTCTAAATACCATTTATCCACAGGCGAAAACTGATTGTCTGTTTCTCCGGACAAACAGGGCACACCTAGGAGACTATGGCGATTCTTATAGTCATCAGTTTCTCACCCAGTGGTTGTCGGAACACCGTCTCAAGAATCCGCCAGATCTTCGAGGGTTGCCGATTCAGGCACCCCAGGTTAAGAAGCTACTTCAGTTATTCACATATTGTCCTGTCGACCTACATGGATAACCACCGAAAACCAGAGACTTGTATACTGCCTAGTTATTTCAATTGCCAGCTTCCAAAGTATTTCTCCAACACCTAGTATACAACTGGAGCCGAATCTGGTCCAACATTTGACACCCTGCACTCAACACTTACCAACGGAGTGCCTGGTACCAACTGGTGAATAATGTCTTCCCTACAAATGAGCGTCTATATCGTATTGGAATGAAGATATCTCCTAACTGTGATGCTTGCGGCCTTCAAGATACAATACTCGATCGTTTAGAATGTGGTGCTGCTGCATCAGTATGGCGGAGGATGCATGCCGAGATCCTCCGGATCCTGGATGTCTCTGAGAAATGTTTGGAACCCCATTATTTGACATTTCCAATATTTAGTTGGTCCTCAGTAGCTCAACGAATGGCAGTGTTGCGATGTATTGGACAATATTTACTTGAGTTTGAAGATTTAATTAAAAAAAAAAACAGTTGGAGCACAACTCAGCCGCCGCATCGCGCCGGCAGCCGTAGAACAGGCTGTGTGTAGATATGCAACATTTATTATGTTGTTTCTTAATTTAACTTGATTGTTCAAATATCATTGTTAAAATTTTTTGAGTCAAAACTTCCAAATTCTCATAGATGGAAAATAAATGTAAAAACTACTAACATATAAATAAAAATAAAGTACAGGAATATACATGGACATTTTGTGCTAACTTCCGCTGTGGTACTCAATGCACTTTTTTAAAGAATATCGGTGAAATAAGTGTACTATCAACGAATATGACGATCCTTCAGTGGAATAGAGAATGAACCAAACATATTCTTACCAGAGCTTTGCCTTACAGTCACTTTTGTTGGTCTATCTTCGTTTAGGAATTTCGAATGTTCCCCTTGCAGTTTATTTTTTAGTTCATAACAGTGAATTCAAGCTTCGTCAATTGTTAAAGTATCAAAAGTTGGAACAGCGGGGGTTTATTTTGAACATTTGCATGCATCAATGGGTAAGGGTTTAATTCTCAGATAATTCGCTCCTAATAGCTTAATTGCTTTATGATTGTTATGTCAATAGAAACACTTTATTACAGTTTCTATATACATGAACATTAATGAATGACGTACAAACTTTAAATAACTATATATTTGCCTTGTACCATTTCCGACAACATGTGCACTGCAGGCTTATTTTCTACGAAATTTTGTTAATTTTACAAATGTGTTATGAACAATTAGAAAATGTCAGCATAAATAGCATAGGATACAGTTTAAAACCTTAAGTAACATATAGAATGTCATTTTTTCACAAGTGTAAAAATGAAACTGAAGCCACACTTTTAAAGGGTCTGCGAGAAGTACATATTGCTGTACTTAGATATTTTAGTGAAGCTGTAGTATATACAAATAAATGTTCATAGTTAATGGAAAACAATATTTTAAGATAAGTAAAATAGAAAAATAATACATAGTTGTGAAAGTATTTTTACGGGATATATAAACTACATCAAAGTTTATTTATACATGTGGAGTCCATGAAAGGTCTTACATAAGTTTGATAAATTTTTATAAATAATTACATAAATTAATAAAAGAAAAAATGAAAACATGAATTAATAAAAGGAAAATATGAAAACATATAAAATTAGACATTATTGCGTAATTAATTATACAATGTTTTCACTTAAAACGTTCTTACTTTGTTTTGATTCTCTCGCGAATTTTACTTTGTAGCTTTTGGCACCTATTAAAACATCGCAAAACAAAAATCAAAAATGCTAAATGAAACAGGATAGAACAGAGCCACATGCACAATCTCTTCCACGTAGTCTATAGCTGAGTGCTAAAGTTGCTACTTGAAGATGCTTATCATTGCCTACTATTTATCCTTTACTACTTCCTTCGTCTAATATTTGTACTTCAATTTCAACTTTTTATGAATTTCGGAAAGCTGTAGATTTTCTAAGTTAAGGCTAGAATCAAGTAATTTATTGAAATAGTGCGGTTGGGTCCAAAATATAACACAGCTCTAAAGATCGATTCCTTCTGCTGGACACTAATTGAAACTGGGAGTTATATTGCAATTGTATCGTCATTTACACCACAGTAGACAAACGTAACGTATTACGGTATATTTAAAGGAGTATGCATATATAGTACAACTTTGTGGAAAGGCTGGAAAAAAACAAGGTACATTTTCTGGCTATCACTTCGTCTGTAGATAAACAGTCTTAAAATATTTTTACACGAACGTAGTTACATCAGAAGATATTAGTGACCTGAAGAATCCACAAGATTTATCTACTAAGTATTCCGGTGCGCGATATTAGCACATCGTTAACAGATAAGACCAGTGGAAGAAATTCCTGCTCTCGGACGCTTAAGACATAATTCGCAGAGCCGTTGCTGAAGATGATCCACGCATCGCATTTTCAACGCAAATTTTTGGCATTCATATTCATGAATGCTCGTCTAAGAACTCATTTAGGCGATTATGAATGACAAGTTCCCTATTACAAATAATGCTGAAGATCCTTCAAGAGCATCTAGCGTTTTTGATGGTGTGACGACCATCTCTGCTCCAATTGTGGCAAAGCGAAGAGATATATTATGAAGTACTGGCCAAATGCAAATCCTCTGAAGATCCCTGCACATTTGTAGGATAATACGCGATATGATAATTTCGGAATCTACAACCTTGTGGGAACTATACTTCGTTTGGCAACGGATGATGGGCAGGAATTTTCACGCTTCATCAAGAACAAAATGACAACAGTAGGTTTATCAGAAGAATTGCCTCTGTCACTGGCCACAAATCTCTGGCTTCACTTCCACACTCCGCTACCGAAGTGTGACGCATACTCTGCATGGCACATATCAGTCACGGTGAACTTTTGGACATGTCTACGGCTGGATTTGATTCTACCAAACACACAATGAGTAGGGTCTAGGAAATGAGACTGCAAAATCCTGCAGAACTCCGAAAAAGATAAATAGCTCATCCCACCTTAAACAACTGATTTCCATGTTCTCTGTGACACTAAAGTTCAAGTATGCGGGAGAAATGACTTCACTTCGTGCAGCAGTGGAAATGGTCAGCCGTATTAGAGCGAGCCACGCTGTGCGTTGAAAGAGATTACAATAGTGCTTGGTTTTACAATTGCACACAGAAAATGTTCTTTCTTGTATGAATGAGACACAAGGATATACCAACCTCACTTTATTAAGAGCAAAAGACCAAACATTAAATGTCTTACACCTTTACACAAATATATGGAACTGTTTCATTAGTTAATACTAAAAACTGCATTTACATTCAACTACACATAAAATTTGGAATTGCTAAAATCAATAAACGTAATAGATAAAATATTACAGCATTAGGGATTTGAAATATAAACTTCCCTGATGTGAAACTTAAAGAATGTTTGCAGTTACAAATAAGAGCATTAATGAACAGGAAGAGTTGAATGCACTAGAAAAAACGGACGTTGCAGCAACGAAAAATACTTGGTACGGTGTTCTTGGAAATCAAAAATCATGAAATTGCAAAATTTCGCAGCCAGTTCAACCATCTATGCGAGGAGATGAAAAAATGAAAGTCATATGTCTAATCAAAACTAGAATAGTTTACCTATATTTCAGTGGATCATGATTCTGGAGAATGAGTAAAAAAAGTGACATAATGAACTGAGAGTCACCAACAAGTACTTTAAAAGCAGTAAAGCACTTTAAAACGGAAAGTTTTGAACGAGATGGATGTTCGATATACATATTTACCTCACCCTGCAACCGTTCGATAGCTAGGTGAAAGCAAATGTCTTCAAATATTCTTTACATTGATAAACAAGAGTTTATTATTTTCAGTAGAATTTGTCAAAAGCACTGACAAATTAGTGATTGAGATTAAATAGTTACATGTTAAAAGACAGCAGGCATTCAGAACCGACCTGACTCATTACTTGAATGATTTGAAACGGAAACATCAGCGTAAATATTTAGAAGACATTAAATGCGGGTTCGATGAAAAACGTTTGTAAATATGATCATATGTAGAACAAATGAACCTTTGAGAGTAAACATTTAAGTTCGACCAAAGAAGTAAGTATCAACTTGAACTCTGTGATCTTCATAGTGGTCCATTTCTCCATTTTTCCAGAAAGAGGGCTAAATATTTTTCAAGCTTCTTCCAGAAGACAGAAATGCCAAGTTTATAGATATTGGTGTGGGAGCACGCATCTTTGAGAATGTGCTTTTTCTTTATGAAATTTATAAATAATAAAAAGATAAACTGCATCAGTGGCGTATCTTTATATATTTGTTAAGATTAATACCTGCTCTGACGAAAGTGTCAGATCTTCCGCAGTGCTCTCAAGCACATCTAGATGTCAGCATAAAGCTATTTTTTTTATTTAAACAGCCTATATTTCTGTCAATTGATAATTATTAAAATTTACAGTTATTGTACACCTTATTGTAAAAAGTTAAAAAATACCTAATATTAGAAATAATATTTTTAACAGAGATTGGAAGGCACTATGCAAATATATAAATCAACTAAGTTTAAAATCTAAATGAAATGTTATAGTGCGTGACACTGTACCAGAATAATGTAAATAATTAAAATTGAACTGGCGTGATTTAGGTAGGTGTGATAGTGATGCAAAACCATTTTTGCTAAAACAAAAATTTAAAAGAGAGAGAGAGAGAAATATTGTTCCATTTAATACAACAAAGTACTCTCAAGGTCTGTTTAACAATTTGTAAAGTTCCTCAAAGTACTATGCAAAGTTTCATTCAGCATTCACTTGTTCAGGCACTTAACACACTCAAGCGGTCTAATATTAAAAACCTTCAGCAAGCATACAGTTGTTGGTTAAAAATGTACGTTTTGAGCAATTAGAATGTCTCTGAGATGTTACTGATTTCTTTGCATGTAATCTTTCTGAACGAGTGCTAAGAATGTATGAACGTGCCCAGTATTTTTATCACGAAGTTGCCACACCTGAGTGTATGATTCTTTTCAACCGCCAAACTGCATGACGCAAGGCAGTTAATTTGGGACCAGAAATATTCTCAGCTGCATTTCTCGACATACTGGTAGATTTAATTTCAGAAAGATAAATATTTTATTAAAATGCATGGATTATTAGCGTCGCCTGAAGCATTTACGCTTAAGAGTTCAGTTACAGCTTAACCTCTCTTACTCCATATATATATACATAAGCAGTGATTGTAAAGAATGTAGATTTTTCAATTGCTAAACTGAACTTTTATTGCTATTACTATGTGTTTTATGATAAAACATCATTTATTTATAATTATAATGCGACATATAATACGTGTCGTTAATACATTATTCTGACGCAAAACTCTAATAATCTAGTAACATTTTGATGGGTTGGCAACACGATGGGTGGGAACTACGACATTCTCTTTTGGATATCATGGCCGCTGCTCGTAAGATGTCGCTGTGGTTGCAAGTCTTGAAAGAGTGAAAAGCAGTTTATGATAGAAAGTGTTTCCACCGTGGTTGCGGCAATTGTTGTTCTGACAAAGTTTGTTAACATACTGTTTGTTGCGTTACATCAGCATTTAGTGAGGAGCAATAAGCCATCTAATAATCCGTTACGGAATCATCCCACCAGAGAAGCTTCCAGAGAATGGCGGCGGCAGAGGTGACTTGTAGAATTGAGGTAATTCAATCATGGCGTCATCCTTTACATTATCTTGCGTAAATTCAAAATTAGTTAAGGATATTCTATTTATCATATTTTAAAGCTTAAATATAGCAGTGGATTCCTCAGGATTAGTAATATTGAAAGATAATAGAGGAAGCTACTTTTGAAGTTAGTTTATAATATGTAGAGGTGTGTTCCTTTTCTGAACGATTAATTGACAATGTTCTAGGCTCAATCAGGGACAAATAAACATTCAATAATGAATGCAGTATATCTAAATCGGAGAGTAATTTCGGTTTGGGATTAAAAATTTCAGGCATCCCATACCGAGAGGGTGGAGTTGTGAAATTAATGGTTTATTGCTAAAGTGATTTTATGCTCGTAGATGTCTTTTATCAGAAGAAATGTACTGAGGAACATCTAAGTCAATAATCTTATATCAATTTGGATTTTGGACTAGTAGGATTTAGCATTACTAAATTCTTCTATCACATGGATAAATTGTACTTGTTTGTCTATAATATGCAGTAGATAGGATGCGTATAATAACAATTGTAGTTAAGTTTAACTCCAACTTCAATGAACTTTTAATTTGCTGCAAAATATGTTAGAGAACCCATGCTGTTACATCGCAGATACTGCTAAGTTAAGAATGAATTTTTTTTAAGTTTATTACTATTTTATGATTGCCGAGATGAAAATTTCTGGTAATAAAAATATGCTTTTCAGTCAACCATCTGCTTGCCACAACTTAAGCCGAAGAAGTTTCGACGATAGGTACACTTTGTTATCAATAGAGTTCGGATATTTATGACCTAAAATACTGGGAAACATGTAAACAAATATGACCTATTTAGACCTATTTACACTTAAAATAGCTATATATAATAAAAAGGACAAAATATGTCTAAACAAATACACAAAAATTTAATTACACAATTACATTATATGTATAGCTAAATGTGACCATACAAAAAGGACAAAATGTGACCACATACATGAAGGAGTAGTAGTGGTGCTTAACGCCCGTTTTTACTATTGGCTTCCACAAGCGGTGGACACTGATAAACGAGACGAAATGATATATTGGGAAAGGATAATTTTAAGGAAGGAAGCATTCCAGGCGTAAGTTTAGGGTACCTCCCGGGCATTTGCCAGTTATGAGGACTGAGGAAAACCTGGAAAAAAAAGGCCGGTCAGGGAGGACGGTCCTAGTGGGATTCGAACCCCAGACTTCCCGCTCATGTGTCTGCGCCTTAACGACCTCGGCCACTCGTGGCGGTAGATACATAAAGGTTTACATACATACAATTGATAAGTTATTTGAGTAACGTTATCTTGACATTAATAACACAAGTTTAATTGTTCTTGTAATGGTTTACGTAGCCAGCATAGTTTCCTCCGTTACTCACAACGGTTGTTTCTGTAAAGAACAATAACCGGTATTAAGCTAACTCTGCCTAAACAAATACCCATCTATAGTGACACAACGTTCTAAGTATTACTTGCCGATTTTCAATTTCCGCTTATTGCAGCAGCTGCATCTTCTAATTCTCAAAACGGAATCTGCTCCTGTTGTCAGTGAGAATGGTCTTATCGTGAGAAGCTTCTTTTAACGTCACAAGATGTTATGGGAGGATATTTAAACAGAATGAAAACAGATTACTCTAGTTGTGGACCGTCTTCAGCAACAAAAAAAAAAAAAAAAACAAAACAAAACAAAAAACAAAACACAAAAACAAAAACAAAAAACAAAAACTAAAAAAAAACTTTTACAATCATATAAAATGTCAATAATTTTGTTCATAGTTGAATATCCATGATTTCCATTAAGCACCTTCCTAAATTTGTACTTTATGGAATTCGTTGCACTGCTCTTAGCTCTCCACTATTCGCATTCTAAGTATTTTTTTCGCAGTTCCAAGTTTTCATGCAGCTCTAAAGCTTAAATATCTCGCTACCAAGCGGAAAATTGAAGCAGCGATACCTCCATAATTTGATTATATGTATCCCAAACTCCAACAAACTGTTGGAAAACAATTCCTGAACAAATTTGATACAAGAAGCATTAATGCAGTCAATTTCCTTTGCTTCTTAGTAGTAGCTCAGTAATAATGAACTGCATTGAGCCAAGTGCCCCAAAGGGTAACTATCGTTTGGGAATGAGATGAGATGTAAAGGCTAGCTCTTTAAATGTTCTCACTCTCAATGGCACCTAGCAAATATGTTGAATACCCTAATTTTGCACTTTCACACTAAGGTTCCGGCATGTTGATGTTCAATGGCCAACTGTAACTCTTTAAATTCGTTTCCAATGAAATGGAACAGCTACTTGCACCAGAGGAGTCCGCTGTACGTTTGTGTATACCGTGATCAAGTGCATCCAGCAAAGCCACCTTCCATTGACAAACTCAAACATAATTAACCCTTTCTGAGTATAGAAAATTCACAGAATATAGGTGCATATTATTTTTTAAATACCCAACATATTTTAACGTATCTGAACATATGATCATGTATGAAAATATAACCAAAATACCACTTTAAAACGCCAAAGAAAATGCACAATATAACCAAAATTGAGAAAATACATGATATACAAAACACCTCTAAAGTAACCAGAAACATTCAATTCATGCTTAATTCAACAATATGACTGAAGTGAAAGCCAGGGAAAATGATATGTAATAAACATCCTAAACCTACTTATCAATTTTGAGCTCACCCTGCCTTTATTAAGTACATTTCTTTGTAATCAAAATGCAGATACTTAAGCAGTAATTTGAAGTTGTATCATCCACTGACCTTGCAAATTAAATCATTATTGTCCTTTAAGCTATAGACTATTCCAGATACCTAAAATCTCTGTTACGCAGTTGAAGTGCACTTAAGTCTGGCCTTCATTCCCCGAACTACATACGGAATAGGCACTGTAACCTTTGTATTATATTACAATGCTTTTCTTGCGTTCTTCTATGTATATTACGTAATACAATATGCAGATTGGAAGGAATGTAAATTCCGAAAATCAGAGCATTTATAGTTCATGTATAGTTAAAACAATAGATCTTGTAGGTTAAAAAAAACTTATTTATTACGTTAATTCGAAGGTTACTTAAAATTTCAAGGAAGTGAGATTGATATAATACCGAAAGTAATAAGCATTTTAACATTAATAATAACAAATATAATTTTACAAAAATTTTAAATTAAAAATTAAAATTCAATATCAATGCTCCATGTAAGCTTAAATAACCATTTGTAGGTGTCTTTATTGCCCAGTTATTATGATCACAACATTCAAGAATGTTGTTATAAAGTCCCTATAGATCAATTTCTTAACTTAGAGTCGAACTTTTCCCTTGGCAGTTGACTGCACATAAAACAGTCATGAACTATAGGGTAGCCTTAAAATAGGGTTGTATGAAATCAGTACGGTTCAACGTTCAACACTTGAGGTATAAAATTCTCACTCAGCAAACTCTTTCACAATTTAAGAGCCGAATGTTGTCTATTAATGGAAATGAATAATTTATATTTAGTTACCTTTCTTAAGCAACCCATTTTTCGTAAAATAAATAAGAGCAAAAAAGGAATTTAAGAAGATTACAATGCCTAGTAGCGCCATATAATACCATAACGGTTTATTGGGCAAAATAAGTGAAAATTTGCTTGTCTTACAAAAATTCAAAAGAACGCTTTTTAAGATCAGAAAAAATAAAATATGATAATATTATTACAGCGTACAAAGCCTGGAAAATTTATCTTTGAAATAAATATTTACGTAGAATGGTCAACATCTGGTATATTAATACTACTTTAATTTATTTTCATTTTTATCTAATTAGTCATGTTTTTACTCACTTTGCCTACCATTGTTGTCTTTTACTTTGGTCGTCATGTTAGATTTCAAATTATATTATTTATTTCCTAAAGACATGCATTGTAATTTTAAGAAAGGTTGGGTTTAAACACCTGTGGGAGTAATTTGAATTTTTGCAGTTCTTTATTTTGGAATTTGTTGTAAACCAGGCCATTAATACAGTCAACATTATTTCCCTTGAATGTATATGCAACAGAAGGAAAGATTAAAAACTAATAGTAAGGCAAATGAGAAATTTCAATTAGAAAATACTAAGTCCCCAGGACATCATTCAGGATATGATACTTAAAGTATTAAAGTAACAAAGGAGTTTGAAAACAAGAAGTTTGTATCAGCGAGGCGCTTATAGCCTGCGCATTTTAAGTAGTCTGCGCCCCGAGGGAAATTTTCTGGTGCCTTATATAGTCCTTAGAAAAACTGGAGAGGGCCTCCCAACAGACGTGTGAAATGTTAAAGAGCGTCTGGCTACATTTGTAAGACGCTCATAATTTGGAAGGCACAAGTTGGATCTGAACATTAATGTCTACCTATGTGAGAGCAATACACTTATCCTTCCAAAATAAATATGCCAACTCACATCGTTATTACTGTTTGTTGTGAGATTTACAAATAGGGCGTGGAGATCAGTCCTCGTCTCTGTTCCCTTCTGAAGCACTTGACATCTCACTTTAAATGTGCCTTACGGAGCGATTAAAGTATACACTGGATAATAAACATGCCAAAAAGAAAGTAGAGTAGCAAATATGCAATGGCTAAACGTTAATGGAGAATATGTCTGCTTTTAGGGAAACTGGATTGAAAACATGTACAAAATGTTTCCTGCCCTTCATATTCAATAGGGAGAAAGGTTCGATTACTGAGTTATGCAGGTGTGTCAGTGGCGTTAGGTTTAGATAACATCTAAATTATAGAGCAAATGAAGATATTTTAATACGTTTTTACCTCAGAAAGATACCAAATGCGGTTGTCTTGTTGCATTTCCTGTAATGATTTAATAACAGTAATTTCTGTTACGAGATTCAAGATCCGCTACACGCTAAAGAATTTATTCAGAGTTTGCTGAGGATTACACGCGCATGATGGTGAAAGTAGGTCTGCTAGCAATAACCACCGTGCCTCTCCTGCTGCATTCTGCACTATATTGCCAACTCCTTTTTAATCGAAGCACGCGTTTTTTCGGTTCAAGCAAAACTGTACTTTCCTAGTGGGTGAACAATTTACATTGTGATTATTCTTGTTATAGTTCTTACATTTATTGTTATTGTAATAGGTACATGGCTACAATAAGTGTTAATGCTTAACATACGCACTAGCTGTAGAGCTACAGAACTGGAACAGAGCTTTTCTTGGTCACCGTAAACACCCGGGGTGAGAAAGAACGGCTACACTGCAGAAAGCAATCTTTATGTCCACATTTACGAATGTTACTGTTGTCCTCCTTTAGTATGCGAACCAAGTCACTTATCTAAAAACCCTTACAGCATAAATAACCTACTGCATAGCTGTAATTATTGTTGCATAAGAAAAAGGTCATCATGGCTTGTCCCCACTACATCTCGTGACAGTGTGTTCCCTCAAAGACGAAAGAGATAACAGCCACTCGAAACTCTGGAGGTTGCTAAGATTTGTTCCTCACTACAGTAGCCTAGCATTTCTTTGAATCACCATGTTGTAAATTAACTGCATGCTTATTTGATAAAGAAATTTAAACACAATAATAACGATACCAATTACATTTATCTTCATTTAATTTATATAATAAATATTTATATCTCATTCCACATAACTACATCAATATTCTAACAATTACATGAAATACAATTTCAAAAGCATGAAATATATATCGATCCCGACTCCCTTATGATCTCTCAGGTAACGTTCCATAATTCGGTACATTATTTAACATTTTTAAAACAATAATATTATTATATTAGAATCTGATTAAAATATAATTTTATTTTACATATATGAAAACGTTTTGTGTAGTATTAAATTATCTCTCAGCAACGAAGAATGTTTATCGAGTGTGAGCATCCGCTTATGGTGCCTCAGTAATAAAAACAGGCGTTAAATTCTAGTAAAAAAATACAAAATAAAAAAGAATGCGAGGGAATTAGATATAAATCGTAGTAGTTTATGATCGGTTTAAATAATCAAACTTTTAAATGAAAACATGTTGAGGCCAAAATTCTTGGAATATGGCTGCATTCGTTTCAAAGAAAACGAGTTTGTAAGCGCAATTACATTTCTTTCATAGAATTAGTTTAAAATTCTCACTTTTTGGCCCCGTTAATTTAAATGAAAATATATCAGCCCAGTTATCCAATTAACACCACATAAACATTTCGTCCATCAACAGAAGTGTTTTGGAAGAGAAATAGCTTCTCAAATTATTTCCTAGCAAGAACAGGAGCATAATGCGCTTTGGATGCAAGTAATCACATAGGAATTAGTTTAAAATGCACATTCAATAATTAAGCCTGACAAGAAAGATACTTGTAGCTAAATATTCAATTACCCTAATGTGTAAGGTGCAACGTGTTTTCACTCCATGGCTTTTCCTCTTCCTCCATAAATGATAAGTATGGAGGAATTGCAAAAGTAGGGGATTGGCCTTTGACATTTTAGTTTGATAGATTTAATTCCTTAAATATTTTAGGTTGAACGGTTGAAAGCGTTGCTTTTGATTTTGGTTTATTTACGGACCGTCTTTAGCATCTCAGGTCCTCAGTGTACCATACAAATCAGGGGGTAAAACGACCGACAAATTTTGCCCAGATGCCTCAGGTTCTTAATCGTGCAGTAAATGTACGACACGGAACCCACGTCTTTATTTCCTTCAGAAGGAAGTCATACTTTGTATTTTTACGCCAGAAATCATCCACCGATCCTGGCCGGTGTCGAACCCGCGATCTTGGGTTTAGGAGACAAGTATGGTTATCACGACACCACCAGGATCGACACTGAGAGCGTCAAATTAAAGTTACTGTTACTTGTTTCCAGTCTTAACTGTTTGCATATGCTCACAAGGTCTTGACCCGGGATATTTTGTGTTTAGCATACAGACATCGCGCTAGTTAAGGAGAAAATTTGATTTATCAAAAATATGTAATTATCAATTCGATTATTTTCATGTAAATGCTACCGCACAATTAAAATTTGCGATTTTCACTCCGGATAAGAGATTATTGTTGGTCACAGTTGCGACAATAAAATGATAACCTTAAATTAAAGTATAAAAGCGCTAGTTCCTGTGTTTGACACAGAGAAACTGATAAATACCCACTCTTGCTTTTCATGCTTGAATTAGAGGCAAAGGAACCATATAAAGAGCAAGCAGCGTTATTTCTCTTTCGAACACAGAATTACGTTTAATGGAGAAAGACAGGTTGGTAAGGAATGGGGGAGTTTGTTTTTATTTCATTTAAATGCCCCATTAGTTGCTCTTAAATATACATTTTCGTAAGTTGAGAATGCTCCTTAATGTAAGAGAATAGGTGAGCAGCTTTAAAGTCTGTGTTTATACACTGGTTTTAAATGGATGTTTACCGTAAAAACACGGCTTGCATGCCGACAGGAAGCATGTTATCTGCCCCCTGAGTCCGAAATACATAACAGTTGCACAGTTACCTGTTTCAGAAGATAATGCAGATTCAGAAATTTCACAGCATACAGCTCACTGTTATCTGTATCGCATTTCTCTTGTCTATAAAGAAAATGTTCGTACGCGCTCGTCTTTAAAGCTATCATAGTTCTAAGTTGTTGAGAAAACCTTGCTGGTTACAGATTTAATGACCACCCTGTAGCGTATGTTGCAAATGATGTCCTCTGCCACCACACTCCTCTCTCAACTTTTAAGAATGTTTGCATTCTCACGCATTAGTTCATTATGTAGCATTGCTTTACATTGTCTTTCAGATCTTGCAACGTATGCGAGTAATTCTGATATTTTTATTTTTCAAGTTTCCCAAAAATGGAGTTCACATACCTTAAGATCTGAGTATCAGACTCGAGCGTTTGCTCAGTTAAAGGTAACGAGGGAACAGCTCTAGGCACTATAGGGGACTCTTTTTGTAAATGCATCCTTACATTCAATGTGCAATAAAGAATTGTGTGTTTATATTATCTGTGTGTCTCTGCACGTTCATAGTATTGACGTAAATATAGTCCTTAATTCTGTAAGCATTCACAGCACACATTACACTAATTTTGCAATTTCCTGTATAAGAATGGGGTTTTCTGCTCTCCAGTACCTACTATGTAACCCTACAGGACCAGTTAAATAGAACCATGCCTCGTCCGTGAAAATATAATTGTCGGCCAATAGAGCCATTACTGATATTATCCAAAAACCATTGCAGAAATTTGTTTATATTATCACGTGACTAAAACAGTTATTTTATACTGTTTACACTACAACTTTTATGGCATTCCAAGTTGAGGTTTGCGAGATATGTGTTTCATGTGCAGATATTTCTTTGGGACTTCGTTCCAAACTTTCTCCAGCTTCGTTACGCTTTTCCTCGGGCAGCACTAGACGCTTTACTGTCGGTTTCTTATAGAGAACTGATTTCATTTCCCTAATTTTTTGCAGGACATAGGAATAAAATATTTGTAAGGTGCAGAAAGAGAGGGGAATTATCATACAAATTGCCATCACGCTTTTCTGCACTAGTTTTATAAATGAATCACAAAGGGAAATACAATTTTCTAAAGTTACTAATGTGTGTCGGCATTGCAACAGCAACAAAACACATAAATAAAGCAAAAACGTTCATTATCGGAATTATCTCTTTACAGGCGTTCGTCTTGCCCAAGATAGCGGATTCAATCCCCGTTACGATCGAAAGATTTTTAATACGTAAATATCCTAAGTGTGACTTCCTTCCAAAAGTTAGTGAAGCCGTGGGTCCGCTAACTTAGATTTACGACACGTAAAGGAACTTCAAGCCTGAAAGTAGAGGCATCTGAACAAAATATTTCGGTCGCTATATGCACTAAATTTAATGGGACGCTGATGACCTGAGATGTTAAAGATCGTCCTTCAATAAACCAAATAAACTATTAATAATAGATCTTTCCTTCAGGAAGAAAGCGCTTCAACTGCTTTAGGGCTGAACAATGGGGGTCAGAGGAACCAGATAAGAACAAGTGCCTTGGCGTTTGAAATCACTGCACAAAAAACTTAAAATTAACTTGTGTATTACAGATGCAAATGAAGAGTAAACATTTTTATCTTGTGCGTAGCGTAGACTTGGTCATTGTGAAATATAGGGGTAGTAGGTACGAATTCTTCTCAGCAAATCATAATCTTCACCTTTCTATTAACTGTTGTAACTCGTCTAATGGCCTACCTTCTCCATTAATTGCACCATTTCATGCAACACGTTTGTTTTAAAAATGATTTATTAGAGTGGCCTACCTTTGACGAATCATTATGTATAAAACAATATATACACACCTGCACATTTATTCTTACACAAAACAAACCTTACAATTAATTATAAGCAGTTTAAAATTGTCTCAGTGCTCCTAATTACTATTATTTTTTTATGTTTTATTATTTTTTATTTATTTATTTTTTCCTCATTTGTTTTTGGTTCTCCGCTACCAAAATTGATCCTGAAGACTGAGTACGCACAGCGCTAGGGCAACGACATAGCCGTGGATTTCTGCACAGAAACTATAGATGAAGATATAAATGGTAAATAGTGAAGACCTGTACTCCAAAGAGCTGAATGTTAAGAAGAGCGCTTTCTTACGGTTCTAATAAGATTTTCCTGCTCTGACTCCAAGGTTCAAGATTGTAATTCTTACTGAACGGAGAAAGTTCACGTTCATAATGTCTGTCAGGACATTGTATTACCACTACCCAATGAAGCAATACAGTATCAGGACTGAAAGGATGGATGTACATTTTAGGATTGGAATCCAGAAGGTGACAGTTTCAATTCTACCCAGGGAGTACAGGTATGTAGTGGAGGCGACAGAGATTTCAATCCAAATACCACCAGGTGAACCTGTTCCTGTAAGCCCAGATAGACAGATTAGGTTAAGAGTTCCACAGTACAATACGGTGGTAAATCACCAGAGGAAGAAGTTTATAGTGAGAATCCCAGAGGAAATTATCACCCTAACTACTAACCAAACTTCTGACCTAACAGCTGGGGCTTAATAATGCTGATTCCTGTTACCACTGTCAGTGATGGGTGCTCTCATTGTCTGAGAAAGGTAATGAAGTAAATATATTCATTTTTTTTCCTTCTCTGATCTTCCTACATTTGCTAAAACTGTTTTAATATTCAAATAACGTTACCATAAATACTCTTAACTTTCCTCACAGTAAGAAATCGCTTAATTTTGCCAGTTAGATGTTTATTCAAATTAACTATGCATTGTTGCATTGCTTCATTACTTTTTGCCTTAAAAGTTAAAAATTGGCAAGGACATTGTTATTTCTGATTTCTTGAGGAGTAGCATCCTTACAAGTTTCAAGACTGGAACTAATTCAAATTTCTCATCTGTAGCTTATTTTGAGCTGTAGACATGACTAACACGCGTCTTTTATGAACGTGTTTTACGTCGCCAAACACTTCGCAATGCATACAATGCTAGTAGTGTGATTAACAGTTTATTATCATACTAATGCAGGGTCATATCCGTTGGGAGAATCTGTTGATTTCACAAATTCGGTTTAATTGAAATGACTGTAGCGAGTTATCTGTTAATTTTTGGAGAAGATTTGACACACGAATTAAACAAAGAAATAAATATATAGGTAAAATCGAAAAAAAAATTATAATAATATTACCAAACCCCCTTGTCCATTTATTTGCAAAACAGAAAATAGGCGCCATATTGCAGCTTCTCACTTTGTCCGCGTTACACTAATTTGCTGTTCGTTTTTCAAAACCAGTATTTTAATACATTGTTTTCCTGTTACAGCTCTCCTCTGTGTTAAGCTGCATTCACGCCAATATGTTGACAGCTTTTAACACAATTTCTTCCAGTGTATGCAGCTTACTTAAATGAAAATTGTTCTGGATATTTAGGTATATAATTCATGTTGAACATTTTGCTTTAACTTTATATTAAAATATTTTTACCATCCTCAAGGCAGTGATATTAATCACCAAAACACATGTTACATATGACACTTGAAGTTCTTGTAAAACAGCATTTTTACTTAAATTATAATTATGGTAACGATATGTTAGCATTTGTCATAACTATTCTCCTGGAAGCTGGTGATTAATTTCACTTGCTAGTTCAACTTTAAATTTAACTGTTTCACGGACCACCTTGAAGCGACTATTTATTCATTTAGCAACTAAAACGATGATTTATTAAGCAAAAGGAAAATTTCTAAATACTCATAAATAATATAATTCATAGCACTGGTATGGAATAATGCAATTAATTAATAATAAGGATTTTAGACCTAAATTACCAAATATTGAAAGTTTATCCCAAACAGCAGGCTATTGCCGATTACTGTAGATAATGGTGACGCTTTCTCCTTTAAACAAGCATAGGTTTATGTTAGAAATATCGCCAATTAGTAAAATGGCATTTAGAAAATTTACTCTAGATGAAATTGAACAATTCAACAAACTGCATTACTCTTGTGTGCTTGGTTATTTCGAAAGACGTTTCGTAAAATATATTATTCTGACATAAAGCTTATTTTCATAGAACCATGCAAATGAAGTAGTAAATGGAAGTTGAAAATATTTATCCTTAAAAAATGTTTTGAATTAATATTAATTCATGAATAAATTCATGATTATTCTACAAAATTATTTCGTTGCTAAATGAATATTACTAGCATAACAACATTTAATTCTGAAGCACATAAACATTAAAAGTTTGCTTGAAAATAAAATATTGTGGTTTAATAAATGGTGTTTGTGAATGCTATAATTGACACCCAATGTATTAATAACATCTGTTTTAAAAAGGGAGTACACTTGGGGAGAAGATTTATGATTTTTAAGGGCTCAACTCTCTAGTTTCAAAGAACTTAACAAACAATTTGTATTGCTACTTCAATAAAAGAAATGAACCATATAAATAAAGTTATCATATTTCACTGTTTTGTTGCTTAAAGGTTGAAAGAAAAAGAGAACAGTTAGCATTAAGTTTCTAGTTCATTTACATTATCATAAAACCTATTCTAAATTTGTATTAAAATATACATAAGGCCTTCCCTTAGCGATATTCAATTTCATATACTGATAAAATTGAATGTTAAAAGCTTTAAATGTTTTAGAGGTATATGTTTATGGATCTCTAATTGAAAACTCTTATGACAATAGAACATGTATACTTTTGCTACACTTTTCATTAAAAGAAACAATCTTGATGCATAAATATTATTTATTCATTTATTTACCTTTCACCTTCCGTTTCCTTTTCATACACTTTGTTCTGAAGTATGAGAAATTTCAAGTCTTGCTCTCATGCTTTACAGGACTGTTATCCGAACAAACAAATTCCAAAAATGGAAAGACGACTCACACAGAAAACGTTCTAGGATACAGCAAAACCCTTGCTTACACACACCTTATTGGCGTAGGAAGTGCCTCCAGTGACAACAAATAAACAAATTATTGTATAATTGAACACTTTGAATATAAGATTAACTTAAAAAAAAGTACGAAATATCTGTACAGCAGAATGGTTTATTGCTATAATTTAATTTGACAAAAATAAGCACATGGGATATAATGCTTAATAACCACCTATTTAATTCTTTATCAGCTATTAGCATGTTCACTAAATGACATATTCTTGTAATAAAATGTTTAAAGTTCTCAAAATATATGAGAGTGGCTGTGCATTTGCAGGAAATAAAGAATGCATAAGACATTTGCCTACATATAAACGTGTGTTGGATACCTAAGACAAAAATTAAGTAATATTTTGCAGATATTTAGCGTTCTATAAAAAAGCAAATTCCAACAATATTACAACTTGATTTCATTTGTTAACAACGTAAATGAAAAACTCTGCTTCCTTGTTTGCACGTTGAGGCTGGATAGGTGAACGTTGAAATTTCAACTTTTAACACCCACTAAAAATTGCAAATAATGGGAACAAAGCACGGTAATTATCTGATACGAACTGGTAATAGCTCACTATTGCGGAAAATATTTACTTATTAACCTTAGCAGATATCAGTGGCACTGTCGGCCATATTGTTTCTCCAAGGCATAAAGCAACGGAAAGAATCATTCGCCTGCTGAAAATTAAAGTGCACGACATAACACTAGTTCTTAAAATTTTCTTATTACTAAATAAAATTTCAATTCAACATTCAGAAAGTGTATAATTAAGCTTTGATTAGTCCGAGATTAATTCCATTTTAGATTAACTCTAGCACCTTAACTACAGTGGAACCATTTAAAGCCTTCCATTCACAATTCGGCCGTTTATCGGCATGATCTTCCCCAGTTCTATCGCTGGCATTCCCCTCCGTCCAGTTATGGCATAGTTGGGAAGTGTCTCCAACAGGCAGGTAAGTCATGCATAAAGTGTAAGAAATTGAGTGGTAGAAGAAGTAGAGAGCTAAAATTTAGAAAAAAAAAAAAAACTTTTCTGCCCCGCTCTATGAAAACAATATAATACTTAGTGAGTAGGTTTGATACAACAGGTTCTGTTACGGATCGTGAAAGGAAACCACCATGGCATGTGCTCAGGGAAGAAACACTTGATGAAATAACTTCCTTGCACCATAGTTCTCGAAAACCAGTTAGACGTCTAGCACGGCAGAAAGAATCCCCACGGTTGTCCGAGATCGTTAAGGCGCGAACTCGTGAGCAGGATATCTGGTATTCGAATGCTGCCAGGACCGTCCTCCCTAACTGAGGTGTTTTAAAGATTCTCCTCATTCCTGATAAATGACAAATGCGGACAGGTACCCTAAATTTAGGCCTGGAACTCTTTCTTTCTTAAAATAAAAATCCTTTCCCAAAATATAATTTCATCTAATGTGTCATCAGTGTCCACCTCCTGTGGTGCCTCTGTAATAAAAACGAGCGTTAAACACTGTTCAAAAAAAAAAAAAAGATAAAGATAAAGAAGTTTCTAAAAAAAGTGCAGGTCGAGCAACAGAAACGATAAAGTTAAGAGTCTCTGATGATGGGCAACATTTCCAGTATCTCCAGCAACATGCTTGAGTACAGAAATATTTTAGTTTATATTTAGTACCTAAGCTTTAAAATGGGGAATTGTTAGGCGCCGTAATTTCGCGGTGTCAGAAGCGGCTGTTATGGGGGTTGTGTCGGTAAGTGAACAGTTTCGAAATGGAAGGTTTTAATTATGCCTCCCTATATGTTGGCTAGTATCGCTTCTTCCACGTCGAAGTTTACCGTCAAAAGGGCATCACGTAATATATTACTAAAAGTGTCATCAACCGAAAACACTTCCCATGCTGTGCCACCGCACAATTTTTAATGAAGAGAAACTTCAAAGTTCACCCAACACCAGAGCAACAAGTCATACAATTTTACCTGCATAAAGTTATTTTATAATTTTTAAATGTTTCATTTGTCTATCGGCAAATATTTTACGCCTATATATGAGTAGGAAGTATTACTTGTTTTTACATATGCAGAAACAATTCTTTCTCTGAAGAACGGGGTTTTGATTTTGTGGTAATTTCTAACTATGGTCAAACATGTGGAAATCTCATCGTGATAATTTTTAAACCAGCAAGTAACCTGAACTCGCATTGAGATGGGGTACAGAGTATCACACCTACAAAAATATGTGAATTATTAATTAATGGATAGGCCGCTTTTCTTTTGTTTATCGTAATATTTATGGGACTAAAAACTATTATCGCAAAGAATTCGTATAAATAAAAGTGATTCAATATTACATCTATGTTTTTGGTTATAATATGCAAATTGTTAAGTTTTTGGGCACAGTATAATTAAAAATTACTTATATTGATGTGAATTTCTGACAACAAAATTAACTGAGAATTCTCATTTCTGTAAATACAATTGATTTTTCATCTTCGCTACCCTTTACATTTAACGAATTTTTCTGTATATCTAAAGAAAATGTGCCGTTCTGAGAATACATTTTCCGAAATGTGTAAACGGAAAGTTTCGCTAAATGTATTTTTCTATTTTTGAATTTTTGAGAGCTAACCTGCAACAAGCAGAATAAAAAATACAACAAAAGGTTTTTCCCTTCTGAGCACTCTGCAGGTTACCAGTTTACATAATTTAGCATCAGTTTTGACTCACAAGTAAGCATGGGGAATATTTTGTATATGAACTGCTGACAATCGGAAACTATGACCGGCGACTTAAAATTAAAACCGTCTGATTTTCAAATATACACATGTATGCTGTTTATAGAATGCACCCTTTGCGAAAACTCCCAGACTGTACCGAGCTTATGTTTCTTTTCATTTGAAGTGACCAGACCAAGGATAGAGTGTTCACTTTCTCCTCAAATTTGGGTTCTATGACGTTCAAAAGTGTCGTTCAAGCTTTCTCTTTCTACAAAAAACAGATATTCCCCCAGCAAACAAAATCAATCCATCCACAAAACCACGCCACATGTTTATCGCTCTATAAAGCGCTGGGAAGACCCCAAAAACGAGATAACTATCGTTTGAAAGTCGAACAGATCTTTAGG
Source organism: Metallyticus violacea (assembly GCA_030762175.1). NCBI lineage: Eukaryota > Metazoa > Arthropoda > Insecta > Mantodea > Metallyticidae > Metallyticus > Metallyticus violacea. The sequence goes on from CM060846.1 coordinate 56,339,576, forward strand.
GATGGATACGATTACAGAAATTAATTTTTGGAATGCTACAGAGAAGACCACAACTCACCTTCTCTGCATCGTTCTGCACTCTTGATAAAATGTTATATCTTTGGAATCAGTAATGCAAGCATCACCCTCCTTTTCGCAGGACTAAAAGTTTTTTCCCGTCTCTCAAATTGATAACCCCTATATGTTTTTCTTTTTCGGACATTTGGAAGCAGGAAAAGTAGCCGGGAGAAAGATCTGAACTAAATAGTGGGTGGTTCACTGGTGTCACTCACATATTCCCATGTTTCCAAATCGGTGTACACAGAAGCATTGTGTTGGTGAAGTAACAATCCTTATAGTCCACACTTTTGTGTTCTATCTGTTAGTATTCGGAATACTCTGGGAAGACAACCTGTGGTGTAAGAGTTGCCAGTAATTGTATTAGTTTGCTAGGATAGAATGACTGCAATATGGCCAATAGCTGAGGAGAAACTGGCACCTCCTTCCAGAATACACTTCGACATCGCTTTATTTTCACTGGGAGTCTTCGTTTGGAAAGATCTAACCGGCTCTTTGATTCCGCTTAGTTTTGGTAAAAACATATTTCATCGTCTCTGAAGATATCGTAGACATGTCGAGAGTTACCATTGTCGAAGCAAAGAATACTTTCCTGGCACCATTCTGTTCTTATGCTCTTTCGTTCTTCTTTGTGGCCAATAAGTTTCCCCACATGTTTGTGCAGGATTTTTCACTCCTTTGACAAATAAATACCTTGTGTCGATAAGTCACAAGCGGATCGTTCTTCAGTACGGTTTATACACCAGCGATGCTTTCCATTGCGACTACTGCCCTCTATGCTCCTGTTCTTCTTCCAATAAGGTTTGTAAATCAGACATAGACGTTTGTACTTAAAGGGGCAGAGTTTGGAAAAGTTTTCTTGTGTTTTTTCAGGAATTATTGTTAACTGAGGCCTAAGTTATACTTGTAAAATAACCATCACTTGAACTATAATTTGTAACATTATGTTGCGAGTACACGAATATACATGAAGATTTTGTGCTATCTTCGCTATGTTACTCAATTATTTTTTTCAGGATTACCGGTCAAATATGTGTACTATTAATTAGTATGACGACCCTTCAGTGGAATAGAGAACGAACTAAACATATTCTTACCAGGGCTTTGCCTTCCATCGCTTTTGTTGGCCTACCTTCGTTTGTGAATATCCATTGATCTCCTTACAGCTTATTTTCTAGTTTATAACAGTGAATTCAAGTTTCGTCAGTTGTTATAGTGTCAAAAGTTGGACCAGCGGGGGATTATTTTTAAACATGTACACGCATCAATGGACATGTGTTTACTTATCAGATAATTCGCTCCCAATAGCTTATTGGTTTATGATTTATAGATCAATAAAACACTTTATTACACTCTCTATATATACGTTAACAATAATGAATGACGTACAAACCTTAAACACCGATATATATTTGCTTGCAATTACCATGTCCGGTGACACATGAATTGCGAACTTATTTTCTAAGAAATGTTTTGAATTTTACGTACGTGTTATCAGCAAATAAAACACGTTAGTAACATTGCTGTCAGTAAGAAAATATATAATATATTATGTTAAATTCTATATAAAATTAAGTAAATACACAAATAAAATATATAAAATATATATAAAATTACAGAGGATCACGTAATTTATTATACATTGTTTTCCAGTTAAAATGTTCCTACCTCATTTTGGTTGTCTCAAGACATTTAATTTGTAGCTTTAGGCACCTATCAAAACTGAATAAAGGAAAAACTAAAATTTTGAATGAAACAGGATGGAACAAAGTCACATGCACTACCTCTTCCATGTAGTCTATAGCTGAGTGGTCATGATGCGAGCATTGGACAGTGAGGGCCGCAGCACCTCAGTAGTGAATTTGGGTGATGCTCTGCACTCTGGTTACGCATGGCCGTATCCGCAGCAGCGGGTCACGGCGCTGAGCGACTGAGCTGGATGGGATCAGCCAAAACATGTCACCTGTTTAGTGAACTCCGGTGGCGATGTTGGCGTCGCGGTCCTCGGCGTCCAGAAATGCAATTCGAAGAAGTGGCGTGAAACTACGCTGTGAGTAATTTCTCGCAGCTCGAAAGGCTGAGAGTCAGTGCCACTGTTCAGAGCGTAACACGTACTGGGCAAATATGTCCCACGGAACCACGTCTTGAGCTGGTGGGCTGGCGGCTGAGTCAGCTGGGAGTGCTGACAATGGTTGCGAAAGATACGTTGATGATCTGACGATGGATGTCGTCTAGCTGTCCTGGAGGCCCTGCTGCGTGTTGGACAATTCGTGTACCCCCTTGATGCCTGAGTAATGGCAGCAGGTTCAGGTCAGGCTGAGCGGCTGGGAAATATGGAAAGGTCAGAGGAATGACGAGTGTTTGCAGCGGTGTGAATGAAGTTGCATCGGCACAGGTAGTGGAGCGGGCGGAGTGTGTATTATTCTTATTCTGCTTCTTCTTCCCATGCACCTTTTCGGCAGAGTGAATGCAGCGGCTTGGGTGGTGAGTACTACGGAGACGGCGCTGTAGGTGCCGGTGCTCTTCTTGGCGAGGCGGCGCAGGTTGTCCATGAGCCAATCTCGAAATGACGAAGAGCCACCGTGTGTTGTAGTAGAGCTAGAAGTGCGTGTTTTCAGTATGGTCCGCCATCAGACTTGAACTCCTGCTCAGTTCTGTCTCAGCTTTAGTTTCCTGCTTTACATTACTTTATAGTACGCTGTTAGTGATACGGTATGGATATCATTACTTATGCAGAATTAGCCGATATGCACCTCGACCATGGTATCACTGAATGCAATGGAAAAACTACATAACGACGTTATGCAGAGCTGTTCCGGCAGCAACGGCAACCTCATCACTTTGCATTGCAGCTGTACACAGGCGTCTGCAAAAACCGGCTGCTTCACTGTTAGTATGCGAGAAACTGGCCGTGAGAGGAATGTTAGAACGGCCGATCTTGAAGCGAATGTTTTAAATGCAGTGTGTGACAACCCCGCCACTGTGATCGTCGTATTGCACGAGAGGTGAATGTAAGCCAACAACAGTTTTGAGTGTATTACAGGAGCAGCAATTGTACCCGTATCATCCAAAGAGGGTCCAGGCATTGCAACTAACAGACATTCCATGTCCAGTGCAGTTTCCTAATTGGTTCTTAGAGCGATGTGTTGACAACCAAAATTTCCCTGCTGTGATGTTGTACACGTACGAGACAATGTTTGCTAGAGAAGCCATGTTCAACAGTAATGTTTGTTATATATGGGAATATGAAAATCCATATACTGTGGTGAAACAAACCCACCAACAAACATTCTCTGTGAATGTATGGGCTGGTTTCATTAACAATTCTGTGATTGGGTCTTATGCACTATCCGACAGACTGAATGGAGCAGTCTACAAAACGTTCCTTCAACATATCATCCCACATTTTCTGGAAGATGTACCGCTGAAAATTCACCAGCGTATGTGGTTTGAACGTGACGGGGCGCCTGAACATTTTGCAGAAAATGTTAGAAAATACCTTGATGAACAGATTGGGTACAGATAGACTGGTAGTAGTATTCCTGTTTCATGATCAGCTCGATCACCAGATCTGAAACCCATAGACCTTTTCGTCTAAGGTAACGTGAAAAGCCTAGTGTACGTGACTCCTGTCGAAACTAATATGGACCTGGTCGCTAGGAGCATAGGAGACGCTGACACTAAGCTCCAAACTCCTGGGATGCTAGAGCGTGTGGGACTGTTCATAATGAGTTGCTGTGAAGTTTGTCGTAATCATGGCGGTCGAAATTTTGAACATTTACTTTAAACACTGAATAATGTAATTTGGGAATTTTTATGTACTTTTTGTAATGTTTGGTCGCAAAATATTAAAAACAAATACTTGCAATTGTCAGGATGTGATCAGTGGTTGGTGGCGGATCGTAATTTAAACGTGCTCTACCGCAGTGAAATGTTGCGTTTTGTTCGGAAACTATCATATTTCGAAAAAGTAGTTACAAAGTTTGTGGAGATAACACAAAACGAAAACAATTAACTTACCCGGTAATGAGCCACGGGAAACCGTGAGTACTTTACATCAAAGCACTCAGAAAAGACTATGTGTATGAGTTTTAAATAGTCTTCAAAAATTACAATTAAATATACCTTCAATGCTAATATTATATTATAATTTATAATAAATACATTTTTTTTTTGTAATCTCAGAACTACTTGTGAAAGTTTGTGGGTGGAGCTCATATTCCCGCTATATAGTTCAAATTTATGGAAAGGGTGGAACAAAACAAGGTACAGTTTCTGCCTGTCGCCTCCCCTGTAGATAAACAGTCCTAAAAATAATTTTTACACGAACTTACATACATCAGAAGATATTAATGACCTGAAGAATCCACAAGATTTATCTGCTAAGAAATCCGGACCGCGATATCAGCACATCGTCAACAGATAAGACCAGTGGAAGAAATTCCTGCTCTCGAACGCTTAAGAGAAAATCCGCAGAGCCGTTGCTGAAGATGATCCACGAGCCGCATTTTGAAAGCAAACTTTTGGCATCAATATTCATGAATGCTCGTCTAAGAACTCATTTAGGCGATATTGAATAACAAGTTCCCTATTACAAATAATGCTGAAGATCCTTCGAAAGCATATAGCGTTTTCGATGGTGTTACGGACATCTCTGCTCCAATTATGGCAAAGTGAAGAGACATGTTATGAAGTACTGGCCAAATGCAATTCCTCTGAAGATCCCTGCAGATTCGCAGGGATAATACGCGATATAATAATTTCGGAATCTACAACCTTGTGCGAACTATACTTCGTTTGGCAACAGCTGATGGGCAGGAATTTTCACGCTTCATCAGTAGATTTATCAGGCCTCTGGCACTGGTTACAAATCTCTGGCTTCACGTGAATGTCGCTACCACACTCCGCTACCGAAGTGTGACGCAAGTAGTATATATCCCTCCTCGCGTGATTTTTATATCAAATTGATATCAAAAGGGGTGGGGGGTGATATCAAAAGTGGTGGGAGGTGGGGGTGGGAGGTGGGGGTGGTGGTGGTGGGAGGTGGTGGTGGTGGGAGGTGGTGGTGGTGGTGGTGGGGGTGGTGGTGGTGGGGGTGGTGGTGGTGGTGTGGGTGTTGTGGGGGTGGGGTGTTGATATCAAAATCTCAATTTGAATTGATATCAAAATTTCTGTTTGATTAAGCGATAGGAAAATCTCTGTTTGATCGAGTGTTGGATTTAAATCTCCCGAAAAAAGTGTGTGTGATCAATTAATTACGTTGTAAAAAAATGGAGAGCCCTTCCGCCACTGCGTTGGCAGTTCGCCACTGCTCGCTCCCCCCACCGCTCGCTTTCGCCGCCCGCCTCGCTTTGTTCGCCGCCCGCCTTGTGTCCCTCGCTTTGTTCGCCGCCCGCACAATGCTTTTGCGTGAATTCGGTCTTCAATGGGTGGTTTCTTATTCGTTTGTATATATTCTTTTTAACAAAAACTCTGTATTTTCTCACACAGGGTTAGAAAAGTCAAAAACAATATGTGTGGGTTTTTCTTTACAGAGCCAACTAAAAGTTTCTTCTTTGTTCATGCGTGTTTATATTCGGGGGGCATCTTTTCTTCTTCAATGTGTGGTTTCTTATTCGTTTGTATGTATTCTTTTTAACAAAAACTCTGTATTTTTCTCACACAGGGTTAGAAAGTCAAAAACAATATGTGGGTATTTTAAAAGTTCTTTTTTCTTACTAACACGTTGGCTCTCTCTGTATTTCTAAAAATCTATTATTTTCACAAGGAAACAAAACCTGTATACGTTTGCTTTTGTTCTTTTTCATGCATGTTTTTAAAAAAGAATTCGGGGCATCTTTTCTTCTAGCAAAAACTCCCTCCGCACACATTTCTAAAACCGACCCAATGGGTGATTTCTTTTCTTATAAATTCGATTGTATATATTCTTTTTAACAAAACTCTGTATTTTCTCACACAGTGACAGAAAAAAAGTCAAAAACAAGGGGATTCTTTTTTCTTCTTCTAGCAAACTCCCACCGCGTACCCGATGGAAGATTAAAAAAATGAATATACCTTCCCCCACCATTTGTACGACGATTGGCTGTAGGGTTATGCATGCGCCGTAGAAACCTCCCATTCCACCTCAGTTCATTCCGTTGATTCTGTTACAGAGTCGAAAGTGCCACACAACCAATGAGAACGGGTGGTGTGTGAAACCTGTGACGACGTTGATGTTCCTCTGTTCACTTCTGCACCAAAGGCAAGCTGTATGCGTTCAGCGCCGGTTTCATGTATGCAGCAATGAAATTCCGGACACATTCCGCAACGATGTGCTTATGAGGGGTACATAAATAGCACACGTACTTCATAGCTTCTCACAGCTTTGCTACTTCGATATCTCTCCAACGAGAAAATTTACAGAATTACCCGAGCATTTGGTCTGAGAAAAGATTATGTGTGTTACTGGCCTTTTTATTCTAATTCAGACCAGTAAGAAGGTTCTGAAAAACCCCATATTCCCTTGGGGCACTCTGTATTTACAACGATTAATAGTCTCACAAAGTCAATCCGGTAACTTCCCAAAATTTTATCCACCTAGCAACGCATTCTTTTAAAATGCCGTAATTGATATTTTTGACCAAATGCTGTAGCCTTTTTTTTTTGTTCTTTACAACAATCATTACAAATCTTTTAACATTGGAGCAGCAACGCATTCTTTTAAAATGCCGTAATTGATATTTTTGACCAAATGCTGTAGCCTTTTTTTTGTTCTTTACAACAACCATTACAAATCTTTTAACATTGAGCAATTTTTCAACTGAATTTATGTAAATTTATATAATTATGCATCTCAAATACATCCGATAAAGGGACCGTGAATCATAAATTATCATATCTACTTTTTCAGTGATCTTGAATCATTGTTTCTTGCACTTATAATCTTCACCAGGCATAGCTCATAGCCCAAATAAACCTATCAGCATTAGTAAGTCTACCTTCTTTTTATATTTTGTAAGCTCTACTCTGATGAATTTTCATCACTAGAAATGCCACGTTCAGTCATATTTTCTCTTGGTCTGAGAAAAGATTATGTGTGTTACTGGCCTTTTTATTCTAATTCAGACCAGAAACTTTCAAAATGACTTGTGGTATGACATTGAGTGCAAAAAATCAGATCTCTTTTCAAAGCATTCACTGAAATTCATTGGTTCCTATGGTTCCTACTGAAGACTTCATCCACTATTGGTATCTTGTGGTTCGATGAGAATAAGTGATACCTACCCACTCAGCAACAAGCCAAGCCACTGCGATGTCTTTGTATGTTGTCCATGCTGTCGCTAATTGCAATTCTTGCACCATTGCATGAATAATGTTCGCTTTGTATCGCGTTTTGACGCGGATGTTCTGAGTCAAGAAAATCCGTCAAGCCATCTGTGTGTTTTGAAGTATATTGTTTGCACATATATTCTGTGCTTGACTCACTGTGTTGCAACTTTAAAAATCGTTTATGAATTACAGTAACTCCCCTAACAAAGCAATTTGTAATATGCCAACATCACATCCAAGGCCAGGTCTCCCTAGGACTATTATAGTTTATTATTATCACATCACATCATATTTGTGACAAAAAACTGTGTTGTTTTCTTAATTTTTATCGCAAAAGTCACTCTATTTTGAGTTTAGGAGGCAAGTAGGTTACTACTACACCACTAGCACCAATTTACAGTTTTTGTAATCAGTGATGATATTATTATTTTCAATACTACAAAACTTCACTTTAGACACAGAAAATAGTTTGTATAAATATATTTTTTATTTAAATTAAATAAAATGTGACGAGAGTTTACATTTTTACCGTTATATCTTATCTTTATTAGCCTGCTGATAATGTTTTTGAGAAATTAACAACAAAACTGCAAACATTGTAATTTAATATATTTTCTTGAACAAACTGAATTACAATAATCCTTTAGAATGTTTAATGTGTCAGGTAGTAATTAACAATTCGTGACATTAGATTTCGGAGTCAAAGCTGATTTAAAACAAACTAAAAACTAAAAAACATACCTTCCGAAGGAAGCCATACTTAGGATTTTTACGCCCGAAAAAAAAAAAAGAAATCCATTGATCATGCCCGGGATCGAACCCTCTATTTTGAGTTTAGGAGGCAAGTAGGTTACTACTACACCACTAGCACCAATTTACAGTTTTTGTAATCAGTGATGATATTATTATTTTCAATACTACAAAACTTTTTTCCTGCTTGTTTAAATGACAACGTATTAAAGAAAAATAAAACTAATTAAATGTAAAGGCATTGTGCATACACGCTAAAGCAGTGGGTTTTATACTTTAGCATTCGTTTTTCTCTGAAGTTTGTTATTTGAACTCTCATCGTTCTTCCCGCCAACTCTTCGTATGTGTCTTTTAAAAATAATATTTTATTGTTCAAAGTAAATATTAACAACAGTTTCATTGCACACATTTAAATGGGAGTAAGTTTTCTGAAATATGTATGTTTTATGTTGTTTTCAGAAAAATCCACATTGCTTTAACTGTTTATTAATAGTCCGCATGACTGAACATTTTATATACAGAGGGTGCCAAAAATGTATGCACACTTTCACAGTAGATATCTATTTAATATATTTCAAAGTTGGACCGAAAAACAACAGTAATGTATAGTATAATGTTCTGTAAATAGATGTGATTCACATTTTAATAGCGTTGGTACGTGACAGGTACATGAACAATGAACAAATGAAGCCAAGATTATCTCGTATGATATTCTGTAAACAGATGTGACTCGCATTACGTTGTTACAACAAAATGGAACCAAGATTATCGTTTGAACAGCGGAAAGTGGTTTTGGAAAACCGAGAATGTTGAAGTTCCAAGGCAATGGAGACGTGTGTACAGAACGGAACCGTCAACGCGATATCAATTGTACACATTCAAGACAAATTTGAGATTCATGGTACCGTATGCGATGTTCACAAAGGCAGATCTGGAGACCTCGCACAGCAACAAGCCCCGCGACCTCGGCTATGATTTTGAACACCCACCGCAGAAATCTACAAAGCAATGTGTACGTGAGACTGTTGCCTAACGGAACAGCGCCCAATGCAGCTAGCCAGCGTATAAAAATAAAACGAAGCTCAAGCTCAATGAGGATCGCTGCAGGATGAGTCGACATCGTATCGTATTTCTACCTTAGTATGACACTTGTAAAATATATATCGCGTATATATGTGATCTTAGGGTAAGATTTTTTCATCAAATCTAGAGAAATTTTCCCGCAGAAGTGTCATTATTTTAATGTTTCTTTTGAGATTTACTTTCTTGTCTACTACCATTTTTTCACAAAACTTTCTGGTGTTCTACGTGAACCTGCACTTTGTGTAAATTGTCATCTCAGAGTGAATATTTTTTGTGTTTTTATTAACTTTTCGAGTAATTTTTCTTCTATATTATTCCAAAGTATTTCGGGGGCCAAGTTTATATATATACATACACATTATGTTCCAGAATCGCCGTATAATTTTCCGGAATTGGCCATACAATAGCGCCATAAAAGGCTAGTTCAACAACCTTCATAAAAATAAAACGAAGCTCAAGCTCAATGAGGATCGCTGCAGGATGAGTCGACATCGTATCGTATTTCTACCTTAGTATGACACTTGTAAAATATATATCGCGTATATATGTGATCTTAGGGTAAGATTTTTTCATCAAATCTAGAGAAATTTTCCCGCAGAAGTGTCATTATTTTAATGTTTCTTTTGAGATTTACTTTCTTGTCTACTACCATTTTTTCACAAAACTTTCTGGTGTTCTACGTGAACCTGCACTAAGTGTAAATTGTCATCTCAGAGTGAATATTTTTTGTGTTTTTATTAACTTTTCGAGTAATGCTATTTAGCTATTTAGTTGCAGAAGATGGAAACATAAAATTATAAAACATACATAAACAACAACACACGTTTAAAATATATGAACTTAAAGTAGCAGCAGCAGCAGCATGAAAAACTTTTAAAACACCAACAGATGTTAATTTAGAATGAGAAATCAAATTAAACCATAATAAAGGCAAAACGATTGAAAAAAAACACAAACTGAGAAACAGAGAAATTTAGGGGTATGGAATTAGGAGAGAGAAAAAGTTATATAAACACACCTACATATACACTGTGTTCCAGAATTGACGTGCCTTTTGTTATACCCTCATGAACTTTCATGGCATGCATAACATATTGGTTGCACATGCAGGGGTTTTGGGGATGAACAAAGTTACACGTTAGGTGTATTTTTAAAATTTTCTTTAACTTTCCTATTACCGAATAAATTACAAAACTAGTATTCAATGTTACACAGTTATTAATGTACGTTTATTTTACTCTCTACTTTGGTACCTAAATTAATTACGATATATTTGATCTATTAGTGATTCTGAATTTCTAAATTTAACGTTAGTTAGTGAAACAAAGGCAACACTTTGCAAAGAAAACACGAGTGTATGTACAAAGTATCTAACATGCATTGGGCGCTGTTCCGTTAGGCAACAGTCTCACGTACACATTGCTTTGTAGATTTCTGCGGTGGGTGTTCAAAATCATAGCCGAGGTCGCGGGGCTTGTTGCTGTGCGAGGTCTCCAGATCTGCCTTTGTGAACATCGCATACGGTACCATGAATCTCAAATTTGTCTTGAATGTGTACAATTGATATCGCGTTGACGGTTCCGTTCTGTACACACGTCTCCATTGCCTTGGAACTTCAACATTCTCGGTTTTCCAAAACCACTTTCCGCTGTTCAAACGATAATCTTGGTTCCATTTTGTTGTAACAACGTAATGCGAGTCACATCTGTTTACAGAATATCATACGAGATAATCTTGGCTTCATTTGTTCATTGTTCATGTACCTGTCACGTACCAACGCTATTAAAATGTGAATCACATCTATTTACAGAACATTATACTATACATTACTGTTGTTTTTCGGTCCAACTTTGAAATATATTAAATAGATATCTACTGTGAAAGTGTGCATACATTTTTGGCACCCTCTGTATATAAAATGTTCAGTCATGCGGACTATTAATAAACAGTTAAAGCAATGTGGATTTTTCTGAAAACAACATAAAACATACATATTTCAGAAAACTTACTCCCATTTAAATGTGTGCAATGAAACTGTTGTTAATATTTACTTTGAACAATAAAATATTATTTTTAAAAGACACATACGAAGAGTTGGCGGGAAGAACGATGAGAGTTCAAATAACAAACTTCAGAGAAAAACGAATGCTAAAGTATAAAACCCACTGCTTTAGCGTGTATGCACAATGCCTTTACATTTAATTAGTTTTATTTTTCTTTAATACGTTGTCATTTAAACAAGCAGGAAAAAAGTTTTGTAGTATTGAAAATAATAATATCATCACTGATTACAAAAACTGTAAATTGGTGCTAGTGGTGTAGTAGTAACCTACTTGCCTCCTAAACTCAAAATAGAGGGTTCGATCCCGGGCATGATCAATGGATTTCTTTTTTTTTTTTCGGGCGTAAAAATCCTAAGTATGGCTTCCTTCGGAAGGTATGTTTTTTAGTTTTTAGTTTGTTTTAAATCAGCTTTGACTCCGAAATCTAATGTCACGAATTGTTAATTACTACCTGACACATTAAACATTCTAAAGGATTATTGTAATTCAGTTTGTTCAAGAAAATATATTAAATTACAATGTTTGCAGTTTTGTTGTTAATTTCTCAAAAACATTATCAGCAGGCTAATAAAGATAAGATATAACGGTAAAAATGTAAACTCTCGTCACATTTTATTTAATTTAAATAAAAAATATATTTATACAAACTATTTTCTGTGTCTAAAGTGAAGTTTTGTAGTATTGAAAATAATAATATCATCACTGATTACAAAAACTGTAAATTGGTGCTAGTGGTGTAGTAGTAACCTACTTGCCTCCTAAACTCAAAATAGAGTGACTTTTGCGATAAAAATTAAGAAAACAACACAGTTTTTTGTCACAAATATGATGTGATGTGATAATAATAAACTATAATAGTCCTAGGGAGACCTGGCCTTGGATGTGATGTTGGCATATTACAAATTGCTTTGTTAGGGGAGTTACTGTAATTCATAAACGATTTTTAAAGTTGCAACACAGTGAGTCAAGCACAGAATATATGTGCAAACAATATACTTCAAAACACACAGATGGCTTGACGGATTTTCTTGACTCAGAACATCCGCGTCAAAACGCGATACAAAGCGAACATTATTCATGCAATGGTGCAAGAATTGCAATTAGCGACAGCATGGACAACATACAAAGACATCGCAGTGGCTTGGCTTGTTGCTGAGTGGGTAGGTATCACTTATTCTCATCGAACCACAAGATACCAATAGTGGATGAAGTCTTCAGTAGGAACCATAGGAACCAATGAATTTCAGTGAATGCTTTGAAAAGAGATCTGATTTTTTGCACTCAATGTCATACCACAAGTCATTTTGAAAGTTTCTGGTCTGAATTAGAATAAAAAGGCCAGTAACACACATAATCTTTTCTCAGACCAAGAGAAAATATGACTGAACGTGGCATTTCTAGTGATGAAAATTCATCAGAGTAGAGCTTACAAAATATAAAAAGAAGGTAGACTTACTAATGCTGATAGGTTTATTTGGGCTGTTTTTGACTTTCTAACCCTGTGTGAGAAAAATACAGAGTTTTTGTTAAAAAGAATACATACAAACGAATAAGAAACCACACATTGAAGAAGAAAAGATGCCCCCCGAATATAAACACGCATGAACAAAGAAGAAACTTTTAGTTGGCTCTGTAAAGAAAAACCCACACATATTGTTTTTGACTTTTCTAACCCTGTGTGAGAAAATACAGAGTTTTTGTTAAAAAGAATATATACAAACGAATAAGAAACCACCCATTGAAGACCGAATTCACGCAAAAGCATTGTGCGGGCGGCGAACAAAGCGAGGGACACAAGGCGGGCGGCGAACAAAGCGAGGCGGGCGGCGAAAGCGAGCGGTGGGGGGAGCGAGCAGTGGCGAACTGCCAACGCAGTGGCGGAAGGGCTCTCCATTTTTTTACAACGTAATTAATTGATCACACACACTTTTTTCGGGAGATTTAAATCCAACACTCGATCAAACAGAGATTTTCCTATCGCTTAATCAAACAGAAATTTTGATATCAATTCAAATTGAGATTTTGATATCAACACCCCACCCCCACAACACCCACACCACCACCACCACCCCCACCACCACCACCACCACCACCACCACCACCACCACCTCCCACCACCACCACCTCCCACCACCACCACCCCCACCTCCCACCCCCACCTCCCACCACTTTTGATATCACCCCCCACCCCTTTTGATATCAATTTGATATAAAAATCACGCGAGGAGGGATATATACTACTGACGCATTCTCTGCATGGCACATATCAGTCACGGTGAACTTTTGGACATGTCTACCGTACGGCTGGATTTGATTCTACCAAACACACAAAGAGTAGGGTCTAGGAAATGAGACTGCAAAATCCTGCAGAACTCCGAAAAAGATAAATCGCTCGTCCCACCTTAAACAACTGATGTCCACGTTCTCTGTGACACTAAAGTGGAAGTATGCGGGAGCAACGACTTCACTTCGAGCAGCAGTGGTATGGTCAGCCATATTAAAGGGAGCCACGATGTACATTGAAAGTTAATACATTAGTACTTGATTTTGCAATTGGACACAGAAAATGTTCTTTCTTGTATGAATGAGACACAAGGATATACCAACCTCACTTTATTAAGAGCAAAAGACCAAACATTAAATGTCTTACCCCTTTACACAACTATATGCAACTGTTTCATTAGTTAATAATAAAAACTGCATTTACATTCAATTACACATCAAATTTGGAATTGCTAAAATCAATAAACGTAATAGATAAAACATTACAGCATTAAGGATTTGAAATCCAAACTTCCCTGATGTCTAACTGAAAGAATGTTTGCAGTTACAGATAAGAGCATTAATGAATAAAAAAACAGTTGAATGCACTAGAAAAAACGGACGTTGCAGCAACGAAAAATACTTGTCACGATGTTCTTGGAAAACAAAAATCATGAAATTATTGCAAAATTTCGCAGCCAGTTTAACCATCTATGCGAGGAGATGAATAAATGAAAGCCATATGTCTAATCAAAACCAGAATAGGTTACCTATATTTCAGTGGATCATGATTCTGGAGAATCAGTAAAAAAGTGACATAATGAACTGAGAGTCACCAACAAGTTCTTTAAAAGCAGTAAAGCACTTTAAAACGGAAAGTTTTGAACAAGATGGATGTTCGATATACATATTTACCTCATCCTGCAACCGTTCGATAGCTAGGTGAAAGCAAATGTCTTCAAATATTCTTTACATTGATAAACGAGGATTTATTATTTTCAGTGAAATTTGTCAAAAGCACTGAAGAATTAGTGATTTAGTTTAAATAGTTGACATTTAAAAGACATCTGGCATTCAGAACCGACCTGACTCATTACTTGAATGATTTGAAACAGAAACATCAACGTAAATATTTAGAAGACATTAAATGCGGTTTCGATGAAAAAAGTTTGTAAATGTGATCATATGTAGAACAAATGAATCTTTGAGAGTGAACATTAAAGAAAAACCAAGAAACTAAATATCAACTTCAACTGTGTTATCTTCATAGTGGTCCAATTCTCTGATCTTTCAGAAAGAGGGCTAAATATTTTTCAAGCTTCTTCCAGAAGATAGAAATTCTAAGCTTAGAGATTTTGCTTTGGAAGCATACATCTTTGAGAAAGTGCTTTTTCGTATATATAATTTATAAATAATAAATAAAAAATACATCATTGGCATTTCATTACATATTTGTTAAGATTAGGTACTAGTACCATGGTAGTGGACATCCCTGCTCTGATGCAAATGTCAGATCTTCCGCAGTGCTTTCAATGACATCTAGATGTCATCAGAAAGCTATTTTTTATTTAAACAGCCATAGTTCTATCAAATGATAATTATTACATTTTGCTGTTATTGTTCACCTCATTGTAAAGCGTTTTAAAAAATACCTAATATTAGAAATAATATTACCAATGATTGGAAGGCTCTATGCAAATAAATAAACAAATAAATGGACTAAGTTTAAAAACTAAATGAAATATTGTAGTGCGGGACACTGAACCAGAATAATGTAAATAATTAAAATTGAACTGACATGAATTAGACAGGTATAATAGTGATGCCAAACCATTTTTGCTAAAACAAAAATTAAAAAAAAAAAAAAAAAAAAAGCACAGAGAAAGAAAGAAATATTGATCCATTTAATACAACAAAGTACTTTCAAGATCTGTTAAACAATTTGTTAAGTTCCACAAATTGCTATGTAAAGTTTCATTCAGCATCCACTTGTTCAGGCACTTAACACACTCAAGCGATTTAATATAAAAAACATTCGGCAAGGATACAGTTATTGGTTCAAAATGTACGTTGCGAGTAATTAGAATCTTTCCGAAATATGTTACTGTACTCTTTGTATTTAGTCTTTCTGAACGAGTCCTAAGAATGTATGAACGTGCCAAGTATTTTTATCACGAAGTTGCCACACCTGAGTGTATGATTCTTTTCAACCGCCAAACTCCATAACGCAAGGCAGTTAATTTAGGACCAGAAATATTCTCAGCTGCATTTCTCGACATACTGGTAAGTTTAATTTCAGAAAGATAAATATTTTATTTAAAGTGCATGGATTATTAGCGTCGTCTGAAGCATTAACGCTTAAGAGTTCAGTTACAGCTTAGCCTCTCTTACTCCATATATATACATAAGCAGTTATTGTACAGAATGCATACAGTTCAATTGCTAAACTCAACTTTTATTGCTATTACTATGTGTTTTATGATAATACATCATTTATTTATAATTATAATGCGATATATAATAGGTGTTGTTAATACGTTATTCTGAAGCAAAGCTCGAATAATCTACTAACATTTTGTTGGGTTGGCAACACGGTGGGTGGGAACTACGAAGCTCTCTCTTAGATAGCGTGGCCGCTGCTCATAAGTGAGAAGTCGCTGTGGTAGCAAGTCTTGAAACAGAGAAAAGCAGTTGATGACAGAAAGTGTTGCCATCGTGTTTGCGCCAGTTGTTGTTGTGACAAAGTTAGTCAACATACTGTTTGTTGCCATACATCAGCATTTAGTGAGGAGCAATTCACCATTTAAAAATCCGTAACGGAATCATCCGACCAGAGAAGCTCCCAGAAAAGGGCGGCGGCATAGGTGACTTGTAGAATTGAGGTAATTCAATCATGGCGTCATCCTTTACATTATCTTGCGTAAATTTAAAATTAGTGAAGGATATTCTAATTATCATGTTTTAAAGCTTAAATGTAACCGTGCATTCCTCAGGATTAGTAATATTGAAAGATAATAAAGGAAGCTACTTTTGAAGTTAGTGTATAATATGTAGAGGTGTGTTCCGTTTCTGAACGATTAATTCACAATGTTCTTGGTTCAATCAGGGCAAATAAACATTCAATAAGAAATGCGGTATATCTAAAACGAAAAATAATTTTGGTTTGGTATTTAATATTTCAGGTATCCTCTCCCGAGAGGGAGAATTTGTGAAAGTAATTGTATATTGCTAAAGTGATTTTAAGCTCGTAGATATCTTTTATCAACCAGTAGGATATAACATTACCAAATTCTTGTAACACACGAATAAATTGTACTTGTTTGTCTATAATATGCAGTAGATAAGATGCGTATAAAAACAATTGCAGTCAAGTTTTGCTACAATTTCAATGAAGGCTTAATTACCTGTAAAATATGCTAGAGAATCCACGCTGTTACATCGCAGATATAGCTAAATTAAGAATCAACTTTTATTTGTGTCTATTACTATTTTATGATTGTCGAGATGATGATTTCTGGTAATAAAAATATGCTTTTCAGTCAACTATCTGCTTGCCGCAACTTTAAGGTGAATAATTACATTGTTAATAACAATCAGGAGTTCACACAACCTTAAATTATTAAATGTATTTGTAACAAAAATGCATTTACTTCAGCTTTAATTCAACATTGCATAATTCACTAAGCTTGCAAATTAATTCATTATTGTCCTTTAAGCTATGATAAATTTAAAATACCTAAGAATTACGCCAGGGTGTTGAACTACAACTATGGTCTGGCCTTCATTCCCCGACCTCCAAACGGAATAGGCACAGCACACCGTCGTATTAGATTATTATGCATTTCTTGGGTTTTTTTTTTTTTTCAATGTCTTTTAAGTAATACAATACGCACAGTGAAAGACACATAATTTGAAATACTCCACATTCTGAAAAACAGAGCATGTATGGTTCATGTATTATTAAAATGAATATATACATTATTAATAATAATAATCT
Source organism: Metallyticus violacea (assembly GCA_030762175.1). Lineage (NCBI taxonomy): Eukaryota > Metazoa > Arthropoda > Insecta > Mantodea > Metallyticidae > Metallyticus > Metallyticus violacea. Next base: position 56,357,096 of record CM060846.1, read on the forward strand.
TATTATTATTAATAATAATAATATGTTTGTGGTTGTGTTATCATCTTAATCATCATTATTATTATAACAATTTTATAGAATGTACAACTTAAAAATATAAAAATGAACACCAATGGTCTATCTGAACAGCCTTTGCCTAAAGAGTCATTGGCAGGTGTCTCTATTGGCCATTTTAATCAGGACGATCTGTACATTCAAAAAGCGTGGTTTTAAAATTCAAATAGCACGAAATTTTGACCTGAAGTAGTAATAGCTCTTTGCACTTTGATTCATATTTTTTTTAGAAAGAACTATTAGACAGTCTTAAATTTGGTGGTGTAATATCAGTGAAATTCAACGTTTAGCGCTTAAGGTATATACCATTCTCACTGAGCGTAATTTTCTTCAAATTGACGAGCAGATAAGTAGTCATATTTATGTAAATGCTAAATGAAAATCTTAGCTTCGTTTCTGTAGCGGCTCATCGTTCGTTAAATAAATCAGTGCGAAAAAAGCAAATTCAGATGATTACAATGCCTTCTAATTTTATGTGACTCTATCATAATGGCTTATTGGTGTATAAAAAGAAAAGAAAAAAGAAACGCGTGATTTTTCATAGTTTTACAAGAAATAAAAAGAACGCTTAATAAATTCAGAAACACTACACGTGATAATGTTATTCAAATCTACAAAGCCTGCATAATTTTCATGTGAAATAATTATTTATGTACAATCAACAGCAGCTGCAATATGAATATTAATTTTATTTTATTTGTATCTATTTGGTAATGATTTTGCTCTCTTTGCACACCATGATATTGATTCCCGTTGGTCTTTATTTTAGGTTTCCCCTTATATTAGTTTTTACCTTCAAGGCTTCAACGTAATACTCAAAGAAAGCATGAGCTTTGCACGTTTGTGGGTGTAATTTACTTTTAGAAACCATTTTGCTGGAAATTGTTTGAAAAGAGGCTATTAACACTGTCATCATGAATTTTATTCCAGCATAATTAAAAGAAAAGAAAGGGGTAAAAATTATTACAAAATAATGGGAAAAGCCCTGCTGTAATTATTTTATTTATAAACCAAGTGTTTCGCCTGTTTGAAGATTTCAAGACGAACGAGTGGTGTACTCGTTCATTGTTGCTGGTCCTGATTTCTAGTCTTGGTAGTTACTAGTAGTGTGTCCCAATTTAGCGCCTTCTTGATGACAGTGTGGTGCGGCGTGGCGGTGGTCGTTGTTGGCGAGAGATCGTGGGGGTGGGAGTTGTGTTAATGGAGTTTCCATGTAGTGCCGTATGGTTTTCATGTTTTTTGTTGGAAACGGGTGAGTTGGGTTAATGGATTTTCCGTGTTTTTCGGAATGGGCTCTGGATTTCCTGTCTTAAAAGCTTAAATTTATAAAAGAGATTTTATTTTACTTGGGTGGGCATTATTTTGGGGGATGTTTCAAAATATTTCTCAGTTAAATAAGATTTTATATTTTATGGGTCGCATTTGAAAAAAAATTTTGATGCAAAAATATGCTACAAAAATTGCGAATAATATTATAATTATACAAATATTATAATGACACAAAAGATTCTACATACATACAAAAAACATTGTTAAAATGCAAAAAAAAAAAAAAAAACAATGGTATAATACAGAAAAAATTATAAAATGCTAAAAATCATTTTTAGTTCCCCACTGTGTAGCATTGCTAAACTGCATTAACTTCCAGGAAAAAATATAAAATTGCAATAGCTGCAACGGAGATGATTATACTTTGCACTCCAGCGATGTACTGTGCGTTGGAGAATGGTGCCTGTCACCTCAATCAGGTTTCAACTTGTTTAGGTGCCACCCTCCTTGTGACAGTTGTGTTTGCCTGCTTTTGTTTTTCTACCCTGAAATGAAGAAAAAGTTTTTAAAAGCATTCCCACATTTTGCTAATTTCTGTCTTAACAGGTTTTTTCTGGCGGCGTTTATAGTCGGGTATTTTTTTTTTTAAACCCTCACTATTTTCCCTTGGGTCATTGTGTTAATTGATTTTCACGCCAATAGTTTGACAAAAATGAGTAAAATGTTAAATGCATTTTCTATGTTTTAAGAATTCCTGTCTAAATGGTTCTTTCTGATGACGTTTAGGTTTAGGTACTTCTAGGGTAGGAGATGCTTAAAACTTATCTCATTGGCTGAAAATCAAGACAGGTCGCGAAGTATTGCGCATGCGTAGTGGTGACTGAATGACTGAAATATTAACTTTGAACTTTAAGATAAACAATTTAGAAATATTATCATGGAAAAAACTGAACATATTATACAAAGTCCGGTTTTTAATCCTAAATGTTTGTACTTTCAAGCACTTCATCTCCATAATATTATATAGCCCGTTTTGCATATGTGTGCACACGCGTGTAGTGTATTTCCTGCATTAGTATGTTTAATTTATAAAGTAACAATTATCGCTGAACAATATGTTTTATGTCAGAAATAAAGCATTTAATTATAATTTCCCAATGTTTTTACTTTTAATGCATACTGTTTTGTTTTTATATAATTTTAATTAATGTTATCATTTTACATGTTACCAATACAATGTATTAACCAAAGGACTAATGTATGAAACTTATAAAACTTACGGAGGAAAGTACGTTTTCAAACAGTGTCAACATTTGCAAGCTTGCACGAATAGCCAAAAAAGCGGTCTCGCTCTGCTTCTAATAAAAATACTGATGTATGATTTGCAATAGTCTTATTTTCTCATTTTAGTTGTTTTTATTCCAATTCCCTCCCTATCGATTCAAAATGATGTTCTTAAATTTTATGGAGTTCACGCAGGGCTGCCACAAGAAGAACATTTGTGTTTTTATCCGGATAATTCAGTAAATTTATCAAAACATATAATATACTGTGTAAAAAAGAAAGCTATGTTTTGCAAAAGAAAATATTTTCTCCCGCGATTCACTTTTAATGCAGGACAGCGAAACTAAAATTATTTTAATTTTGCTCTGTTGCGCGAAAACATAATTTAGCAAGCCGTTACAAGGTATTTTTTTCGTTAGAACTAAAAATGAATTCAGGCAATATGTGACATTTTTGCTCTTTTATCAGCTAAATACTTTTTCAAATGTAAGGAGATAGGCATATTGTGTGGTTGTAAATATATATATTGAAATAATGAGCAGCAGGTAAAATCCTTTGGTGATTTCACGATGCTAGTTATGCGTAAACTTTTACTGTTCAAGCAAGATGGCGCGAAATTGCTCCCCTCTTTGCGTTCTGTTTCACTATTACCATGGAATTGGGAATCTCAAAGCAGCCTATACTGAAGGCTGGGAGGGGGAATGTCGCGTGGCTTATGGGAAACGGATAATTCGCTCTTCTCGTTTTTAGCGAAAAAGAAAGGAAATCGCTCTCACTTTCATCTGGCGATGCTAAATTGTTTTTCACACTATTTTGTACTACTTTTTTCAAATAGGTGACGCTAGCAATATTAGAAAATGTTTAGCACTGAAAAAAATTATGTATTTAAATGAATACTACCGTTTCCTGTAATTAATAATTCGCTAAAAATACATGTTATAATACAAATTAAGTGATTTAAAACATACATAAGAACTTTAGAAAAAATATCGGTCTAATTAATGATCTCCGCAGAGCATAGCAGGGTTTTCACTCTATTTTACTACTTTATTTCTTCAAATATGTGACGTTAGTGAATATTAGAAAAGCGCCTAACTATGCAATAAAGAAATAATTAAATTAATACTATCTATGTCTGTAAATTAACAATATATTCAAAGATACATGATGGAATAAAATTAAGTGTCTTAAATCCCACATAAAATTAAGAAAAAATTAACGATATTTGCTCTGCTTCTGTGTAGTGTAATAAACAATGGGGGTTTAAAGAAGTGTTATTTATTTTACCCCATGTGTGAAAACTGAAAAATGTGATGATTTTATTTTATATATCCATTCAACAGTAACTGAGAATATTACACTTAAATTATATCTTAAATTGTGTGCGATGTTCACAAACAATAATTCGTTTCACTTTTTTTACTGCAATGATAACTCTGTAGTATTTTTTTTAAAAATATTTTATTAATGTATCTCAGTTTCAAGCACTCAGAAACGCAGACCCAATTCTTCTCTAGTCTCTCCGTCATGTTTCTTCAGCATGGAAATCGAAAGCCGAAGAGATTGTTTCAAGTTCTCTTCGCCCTGGAAGTACCTAACCATAAATATCATCTGAAAGAACCATTTAGATAGCAATTCTTAAAATATGCCTTTAACATCCTACTTTTTTGTCAAATGATTGGGGGTGAAAATTTATTAACAGACTGACCCAAGGGAAAACAATGAGGGTAAAAAAATTCCACCAGAATAAAACCTTTTAAGACAGGAATTAGCAAAATATGGGAATGATTTTAACAACCTTTTTCTTCTTGTCAGGGTAGAAAAATACCTGTCCCAAGGAGGGTGGCGCCTAAGCAGGTTGAAATCTGATTGAGGTGGCAGGCACCTTTCTCCAACGCACAGTACGTCGCTTGAGCGCGAGTTATAATCATCTCCGCTGCAGCTATTGCAATTTTATATTTTTTCCTGGAAGTTAACGCAGTTTAGTATTGATACACAGCGGGTACCTCAAAATTATTTTTAGCAATGTATAAATTTTTTGCATTATAGCAAAGAGTATTTTGCATAACTGCAGCATTTTGTGCACCAGCACAATATTCTTGCATAATTACACCATTTTTCTCGTTTTATCATTTATTTGCATAATAACAATATTTTTTGCATAATTACAGTATCATTTGCATATTTTTGCATCGTAACACTTTTCCATATAAAAAGTCGTACGCCACACGCACCACACGACTTCTTATGTAACTGAGAAACAATTTTACAACATCCACCAAAAAATGCCACCAAAAAAAAAAATGAGACCCCATTTGACTAAGTTCCCGCAAAACTTTAGTGAAACGTTTTTAGGGTAATAAAGCGGAAACTTCATTAATCTAACCTACCCCACTTGGAGAAAAAAGTCGAAAACCCTCACCCCACTACATGGAATGTCCATTAACACAACCCTCACCCCCGCTCCTCTCGCCGACAACGAGCCACCGCCACGCCGTACCACACCTTCACGAAGAATGCGCTGAGCCGGGTCACATCTACTGTCGCTGCATCTTACAGTCAGAATCTTAACTGGAATGTGAAATGTTAGGAATTCCGCATCCTTTTGAGTAAATTGTACATTACCCCTACTTATAGATGTTTCATTTGGAAGTTGGAAACAGTTATGTTTGTTTGTGAAACTTATTTTTTTTATTAACAATAACAAATTATTTACCAGCCATGTTTACAAGTATTAATGCAAAGAACAGAGTGCCTTTCAAAGGAATTAGCTACTAACGGGTCATATTTTAAAAAAAAATAGTCTGTGTTTTAATACGCAGAGTATCTAGCCATATAACATAATGAACCATAGTGAAAGAGAGTGTTCATAGTTCTTCTTAAACTTTAATCCGTTTAAGTTATTTTATAGCTTGGGTACAATGAACTGCAAGTCCTGTTTCCATGTCTTTATACCCAGCAGTACCACACGTTATAAAACTTTATGTTATTAAAGTAGTATAGTATTCACAACTTTTTTGGTAATAGATAAGTGATACGTTTAGTACGGGACAATGTTTCATGAATTTTTTTTGGAAATAAGATAGCAATTATTCAGTTGAATTTTCATATTAACTTTTAAGATACATTTCAATAACGCAGCACAGCATCCTTGCAATCTCCTGCCGTACAGAATGAGTGTTAACAAAGATCGCTTATTAAAGTGGAATAAATTTAGTCAGTATTCAGTAATTAAGCCACTCTCAGATATTGTTATTAATAATGGGAAACAGGAAATATGCACAAGTTTCTACTCAATATTTGATGTTCGAAAATAAAAGTTGCCGGAGAACTACCTGGTAAAGTGAGGGACGAACCTTAATATCCTCGCCCAATCCACACTTGCTCCTTTGTAATTACCTTTTTGTCTAAACAGTAACACACTACCAAAAGATACCTGGTAATTATCCAATTGTCCTACGTTCTTATAGATCAAGCCAAAACTTTTATGAACACCCTTCATAAATAATGAATACATTGATAAATTATTTACTCTCGCTTCCACTCGTGATCTCCATTATACTAAACATATAGGGAAGGAGATTGCAGAGATCAGTCAACGTTGTTTTCTTCTATGCACCGCATTTATTCACGCGTATCATATAGGCGTATGAATGTAGTTTGATATTAAGGAGATAAGTTCATTATTAACACGTACTTTATTTTTGACCTGACGCATTTGAAGTACAACGTACTTGCTCTAACGTTTCTCCCGGTTTGTAATTCTCTCAAAGAAGTTGGATTATAGGAGACCCTCAAAATACTCGTTTACCTCCTGTATGACCTCATCGTTTGACATAAATTAAATAGGGGGGGACGGTGGCATTTTAAATAGTATTTCCGCAACTCGTCCTTAGCGACGACTCTTGAATGCACCGATGTACTGACACGTGCTTAACCTCTGGGATATTACCTTTGGCAAACCATGGGGACACCGCTTTTCTGGGGGGAAACTGGTTGAATGCTTCATTAGGTTCCCAAGATGACCCTTGGGAGCCTGTATGAAGAGCATCTTTTTTTTTTTTTTTTTTTTTTTTTTTTTTTTGCCTTATAGTTATGTTGACCCAAGAAACGCGCCAACTGACTGGGATGAAATGGAAGCTTATCATACATCGTCTTTGCCCTCTCACGAATGACTTCGACGATGAATGGTACTCCGGATAGTTGATGGAGAATGTGTGAAGGAAACTTGCTGTCTGTATCGTATATAATCCTTAGCGCCCTGTTCTGCACGCACTGGATACTGCCTTGCCTCCTACACCCAAAACGCGGGTTCGAACCCGGCCAGGATCGATGGATTTTTTCGGGCGTAAAAATCCTAAGTATGGCTTCCTTCGGAAGGGAAGTAAAGCCGTGGGTCCCGTGTCTTACATTTACGTCACGAAAAAGAACCTCAACCCTGAAAGAGAAGCCTCTGAGCAAAATTTGTCGGCCGTTTCACGCCCTGAGTTGAATGGGACGCTGATGACCTGAGATTTTAAAGAGCTCCATTAATAAATCAATGAATGTTGTCCAACAGCATCCCGAGGTGCTTCGCGTTGCCGAACGATGCGGGGATATATTGATCACTTAAGTATTGAAACACAAAGTGGACTCCCTTGTAATAACAGTTTACGTATAGAAGAATACTAATGAAAGATATTATGAAACAAATGTACGGCAAATGAGAAATCAATGAGGCGCTTATATCCCACATATTTCTTCATCGTGTGCGCCCCGAAAGATATTTCTGGGATCTTATATGGGAGGGGGGTGTCGCAACAGAGGTGTATAATTTTAAAAAGTGCATTTGCCAGACGCTAATAAATTGGAAGGCACAATTTGGATCAGAACATTAATATTTAGCTATGTGAGAGCAATACACTTTTCCTTCCAAAACAAATGTGTCAACTCACTTCGTTATTATTGTTTGTGTTGAGATTGACAACTAGGGCATGGAGATCAGACCTCGTTTCTGTTCCCATCTGAGAGACTTGAAGTCTCATTTGAAACATGTCTTACGCAGCAATAAAAATGTACACTCGATAATAAACGTGTCAGAAAGAAGGAAGTATAGCAAACATGGCAAGGTTAGAGTGTTAATTGAAAACAATGTCTGCTTTTGAGGGAAACTGGATCCAAGACAAGTACAAAATAATTTTTCTGCCCTTCATATTCAATTGGGGGAAAGGTTGGATTACTGGTTTATGCAGGGATGTCAGTGGCATTACGTATAAGCGAAAACATCCAAATTATAGAGTAAATGAAGATATTTTAGTACGTTTTCACCTCAGATAAATACTAAATGTTCTTGTCTTGTTGTATTTCCTGTAATTTTTTAATAACGGTAGTTTCTGTTCCAAGATTCAAGATCCGCTACGTACTAAAAATCTATTAAGAGTTTGCTGAGGATGACTTGCGCATGATGGTGAACGCAGGTCTGCTAGCACCAACCACCGGCACTCTCCTGCTGCATTCTGCACTATATTGCAAACTCTTTTTTAACCCAAGCACATGTTGTTTCGGTTCAAGTGAAATTGTACTTTCCTAGTGCGTGAACAATTTACATTGTGATTATTCTTGTTGTAGTTATATTTATCGTTATTGTTATAACAACATGGCTACAATAAGTGTTAATTAGAGCTACAAAACTGGAACAAAGCTTTTCTCGGTCACCGCAAACGCCAGGGGCTGAGATAGAACGGCTAGACTGTAAAAAGCAATCTTTATATCCATATTTACGAATGTTACTGTTGTCCTCCTTTAGTGTGCGAACCAAGTGATTTATCTAAATACCCTTGCAGCATAAATAACCTACTGCATAGCTGTAATTATAGTTAAATAAAAAGTCATCATAGCTTGTCCCGCATTACATCTCGTGGCAGTGTGTTCCCTCAAAGACGAAAGGAAAACATTAGCCCTTTGGAACTTTGGAGGTTACTAAGGTTTGTTTCGCACTTGAGTAGCCATTCTGTGATTCACCATGTGCCACATTTTTGTTAGATAAAGAAATAAAACAGTGATAAAAACGAGAACCATACTTTAATTTAACTATTAATGAATTATATCACAATCTACAGTACTGCATTGATACATCCGACCTTTTGCATAACATTCTAACGACTACTTGAAATGCAAAAAGAAAAACATGAAAATACCTATCTATTCCTGCCTCTCTAATTTGTATCGTTCCATAATTTGGTATTTTAATTTACATTTTGCAAAATTGTAAAAGTGCCATATTAAAATCTGATTAAAATACAAATACACCATACGTATATGAAATGTTTTGTTAGCTATTAAATTATGTCTCAGCAGCGAGTTATCTGTACTTGGTGCGAGGGAATTGGATATAAAAATATCATGTTCAGTTCGGTTTTAGATCGGTTGAAATAATGAAATATTTAAATGAAAATAGCCAGAACTAATGCTTAGGTCAAACTTCTTGGAATATGACCCATTTAGATGCAAGGATAAAACATTTATAAGCCTAATGGGATTTTTTTTTGGTGGAATTAATTAATGCTTTTACTCTTTGGCAGTGCTCGTTTAATTAAAATATAATCAGCACTGTCATGCAATTAACATCACATAAATAATTTCGTCATTTAAGGGAGTGATTCAAATGAGAAATATCTTCTCAAATTATACTTTCAGTTGTCCCTAGCAAGAACAGGAGCACAATGCGCTTTGAATACAAGTTATCCTAAAGAGGGACACTTGTTGCTAAATATAAAATTACCCAAATGTGTAAGGTGTAACGTGTTTTCACTCCATGGCTTTTTCTTTTTCTTACAGATAAGATGAATACCGAGGAATTTCAATGTGTGGGTGAGTACTATTTGACTTTTTAGTTTGACAGAAATAATTCAATAAACTTTTGTAGGTTGAGCGATTGAAAGCGTTAAGCCAAGACTTTTACTGCGACTTGTTTTAAGTCTGAAACTCTTGCATACGGTCACAAAGGCTTATAACCGGAAGCTGGTGTGTTTAGCATACAGACAACACGTTACATGTGGGCAAAAAATGAGTAATCTTATTTTTTTATATTCATGTAAATATTTCAGCACAAATAAAAGTTTTAAACTTTTCACACGCGATAGGAAATTATTGTTAGTCACAGTTGAGACAATAAAATGATAAACTTAAATTAAAGTATAAAAGCGCTAGTTCCTGTGTTTGACACAGAGAAACTGATAAATACCCACTCTTGCTTTTCATGCTTGAATTAGAGTCAAAGGAACCATATAAAGAGCATGGAGAAAGACAGGTTGGTAAGGGTTGGGGGAGTTTGTTTTTATTTCATTTGAATGCCCCATTAGTTGCTCTTAAATATACATTTTCGTAAGTTGAGCATGCTCCTTAATGTAAGAGAATAGGTGAACAGCTTTAAAGTCTGTGTTTATACCTGGTTTTAAATGGATGTTTAACATAAAAACACGGCTTGCATGCCGACAGGAAGCATGTTATCTGCTCCTGAGTCCGAAATACATAACAGTTGCACAGTTACATATTTCAGAAGATAATGCAGATTCAGAAATTTCACAGCATACAGCTCACTGTTATCTGCATGGCATTTCTCTTGTCCATAAAGAAAATGTACGTACGCGCTCGTCTTTAAAGCTATCATAGTTCCAAGGTGATGAGAAAACATTGCCTTTGCTGGTTACATATTTGATGACCACCCTGTAGCGTATGTTGTAAATGATGTCCTCTGCCACCACACTCCTCTCACAACTTTTAAGAATGTTTGCATTCTCACGCATTAGTTCTTTATGTA